>JARFOD010107199.1:0-15824 GCA_031763545.1 Mopalia muscosa
TGTAAAGTGGACAATCCGTCGTCATATAAGTGAAATACCCTTGAGTACGACGTTAAACACCAATCAAACAAACAAACCAGTGTTTATCTTTAAGATATGACTTGATATCTTATCATTTTTATGAATGTATTTGAACGATACATTTATTACATATATCGCGTCTAGAGCTTTATTGAGTTTTCTCTACGTTATCATACAAGTATTATGTTTCAGGCCATGTCTAAAGGATAGCATATCCGGCAGTAGCTGTTGATCAATTGCTTATTGAAACATTAAATACTTTTTATCAATTGTTTGCGAAACCCCAAGGCTTTGTTAGGGACAATCTCATTCTATTCAAATTGCTTTGAGCAAATTTGCCCAATATATGTCACGGTAGAAGACACAATAGAAATGATCCTGCTTACGGTGTCCCCGGGATAAATGGATGAATGGGCCAGAGATTTTACCGTTAGCTGAACTTAGCGCAAGGGGTTCATTCATAGAAATGTTACGGTGCTCGGGGACTTCGTTTGACAATGCTGCAGACTGGGGTCTAATTCCAATGCACACTGGAATGTTTTACAGACTTTTAGATGTTCAGCCATCCAGACTATGCCAGAAATCCCATTGCCTAGCCTGGCTTAGGTCGCCTCTGCCTCATGAATATCAACATAGAATGCGTCAGAATCGATCGATAAAATTTCTCCCCTAACATTTTAACGGTTTGTCCGCGGTCTGGAATCTAGCCTCGATCTGCCTGCGCTGAGGTATGTCGTGGCGCGCGAACTGTCATCCAAAGAGTCGGCGATGCTGACATTTTGGCTTTTGTGGATTCCTTAGCGTGCAAGATCTTGACCTAAAGACCTGTATGGTGCCAGGTTGGCCTAGCCAGTTGTACCTGTACCAATTGAGCTTCAGTTCCAGTATTTTCTTGAATTCTGACAAAACTCCTTGTGTCCACTGCGTCCAATTGACCATTATGTGATATCATTCTATTAAGTGGTATATAAGCATCAAATATAGGACTACT
Source organism: Mopalia muscosa (assembly GCA_031763545.1). Lineage (NCBI taxonomy): Eukaryota > Metazoa > Mollusca > Polyplacophora > Chitonida > Mopaliidae > Mopalia > Mopalia muscosa. The sequence continues at coordinate 1,013 of JARFOD010107199.1, forward strand.
TATCGCCAACACTACATAAGATGTAGAACGCTATAATGTTGTGAATTTGACTGAAACGTCTTGCCGTCAGTAGACTGTGGCTGGACTAGCCTCGGAGGATTCACAAAAAGCATAACTGTCAAGACAGGCCATTATTTGGGCTATGGTCTTCCCAGACACTAACCATCGATACGAGCAGAGTATCATGGCCTTTAGCAAAGCAGCTACCAACATGCCCTTGGTTCCCAGATCGGAAAATTCCACGATGCTAGATTGAAGTTTATGCAGAGACAGACTCGTCGGCCCATTAAGATGGCTCATATCCCACATACCTGTTCGATCACATTTCGTTTAACCGTGTGACGGTATATCGGCGATTCCTCAGAATGTATCTTGAAGGTACGTATTTTATGGGCCTATTATGTATTTCTTTTTAAGGATAAACGCGTTAAAATGTTCGCTTTTATGTATTTTTGTCCCAGAAGTCAATGTATCATAGTGCAGCTTATAAAATAGCCTCGTGAGATTGGAATACTTTGAGTTTCGTTGATTGAAAACTCATCAGTTTTTTGGAACTGAAGCAGCTCAGTTGGTATATTGTTGATTGTATTGACCAGAAGGAACATATTGTAACGCCGGTTCTCTCCAACCGTTGTTGTATACGCCTACACTCCATATCTAGTATTCATTATCGTAAAACAATTGACTTTCTGTAAGAAGATACTTTTATAAGCAAATGACGAATTGGTTATACTAGTCATCATTTTGACAAGGTTGTTGCATCTTGACCATGTTCAATCTTTCCGCTGTCATCCTTTTTGTTATAGAATAAGTATATACTTTGGTCCATGTGGATTCAAGCAAATTTGTCTCTCTTCATTTATTCAATATATACTGGGGTTATAAGGTCTAGATTATTTCTGAGAATGTGTTGTTTATATGATTTTATTTGGATATCGGATATCCAATTGTTTCCAGTTTTATAACTCCCAAAGGTATGTATACAAAAAAGAATATTGATAAGCTTTCTCTAACGTTGCAATTTACAAGACAGTTATGAGTTACAAACGTTTTAATCTAAAATGTTTTTTTGTTTTTTTTTTGTTTTTGTTTTTTGCAGCGTTTTTTTTCAAAGAAGGAACTTTCTTTAAATTATTCTCGTATCAACAATTCAGTCTTTACTTGGCAATGAAGGAAGCTCAACTTTTCAGTAAAGCAACTCAGTTTACATACTATGGGTGTGACAGCTGCAATTACAGTTTGAATACACCTCCATAAAATAAGTGACATTTGAGCCCTTGGCGTTACACACAAATCAATCAATCGACAAATCAAACCGTCAGTCAGTCCATCAGTCTGTCAGTCCATTAGTCAGTCAGTCAGTCAGTCAGTCCATTAGTCAGTCAGTCAGTCAGTCAGTCCAATAGTTAGTAAGTCAGTCAGTCAGTCCAATAGTCAGTCAGTCAGTCAGTCAGTCAGTCCAATAGTCAGTAAGTCAGTCAGTCAGTCAGTCCAATAGTCAGTAAGTCAGTCAGTCAGTCAGTCCAATAGTCAGTAAGTCAGTCAGTTACTCCATTAGTCAGCCAGTCTTTCCATTATTCAGTCCATCAATCCATTAGTCAGTCAGTCAGTCTGTCAATCGATCAATCTAAACTTTAAATGGCACTATTTTATCTTTAATATCCGAGAAAAACAACTATCAGTAAAAAACTAATGTATTGACCTATACAGTGGTAAAGATCCAGTTTGTTGATTTTGTGCCTCTTTCTTACTTTTGGCGTCTATGGTAAACTCTGTATTGAATCAATATTGATTAGTTTATTATGGTTGCCGATGGAATTAACCTGGCTACGGCCAGTCTCTTACTTAATATAGTGCTTTGGCCACGAGCTATTCGCGACTATAGAAACCCCTAGTAAGCTCTTTAAGAGCGTGGAACGTGATTTAATCTAAGGGAAATATCACGAAACGTACGTAATCTACAGATTTGTTTTTGTCAATGCTTTAAAGTACATTAACCAGATTAATCTATTCAGGATATATGTTAGCCTGTGTGTGTGTTTTACAAATAAAGGTACATAAAATGACGATACAGGCCCCGACCAAGGTCTATCAATTCGGACTTCGATGAAAGGACATTTGTCGATGCCATTTGTAGACCGAAATACATTGAACTCGGCTGACATTGATAGGAGAATAAAAATAAGACAAAAAGAAGAAAATGCTCGATTTGCCCTTTTTAGTCTCGCCTTTGGTTCTGGTTTTCTTTTTTTTCTTTTCTTTTTTTTTTGTCGTTGCTTTTTTTTTTTCTCTCTCTTTTTTCTTCTATTTTTTGTAATATGTATACGGTCATATGTTTTAAAAGCATCTGCCTTGCTTGACTATTAACAGTCATATAAAAAATAATGTGTTAGTGATATAAACTATAAATATTGCAATAGCACTGCAATATAATCCTTAATAGATAGTTGTATAGGAATCCTATAACTGGCATTATGTCTATCGATTCAGAGTAAAGTGAGAAACTAAACACGCGGCTTGTTAAAACACCGATAACAATTAAAAACGTTAATTGCATAACGTTTGATTGACATGTAGCACAACCTTTCCACGGAGACGGTAAACTCTAATTAACTTGCAAACATTTACAACCTTTAATTAAATTTGAAGTATTTATAATATTATAGTTTTGCACCTGGATTTTCTCATCGTGTCGTCGTTGTGAATGATTTGTGACCTTGGGACGAAAGAGATTTGTCATCTAATTTCGCATTAAAACAAATTTACATAGAGTCCGATTTGAAAAATCAAACCTTGACTTGTTTGAGCTTAAGTTTTAAGATTTGGTCTTTTTTTATATATAATAAACCCAATGGTCCTGTGTTTGAATCCCGGTGGAGGCAAGCAAATTTTTCTCTCTTCATTTTTTTAAAATATATATAATTTTGTCACTTTCTCTGAACGTAGGCTATTCAATAATCCGTGGGCAAGTGTTGCTTTTCATGGAATTCAATAACGCCAGAATAATCTAAATGCTTCAACCGTTATCATCCGTCCAGAAAGGGCTGCATGAGATCAGTATGAAATCAAGCATTGTGGCCTTATACACAAAATTTATTGAACATCTATTGGGCAGATGTCATTATCATGCCTATCGCCATCTTTCTTTGAAGAAGAGAATCTTTTGGCAAGGTTGAGTGTCTGCCATCACAATGGTATCACGGTGGACAATAATAGTTCATCCACGTATGTTCAGTCTGAGCTAATTCATTATAATTTTACAGCAGGCATGTTTGTTTCTTAATTGTTTCCCTTGGCTGTATCAGCCCCTTAATGTATTGTAGTTCCCTTTTGTGCTTAGAATTGAAAAAAAATAATTTGACTAGTTTGTTCATTTATTATTTTTGCTTTAATTATGGTGAATTTTAACTTAATTAATAGATAAATAAAATTAAAAACTAAATCCAATGGTCAAACCCTTTCCTCTTTAACCATAATCCTTTGTAAATTAAACATCACATAATTTCCTCATGCTTTAGCACGATTCCACGACTATCCGAGTGGTGGACAAAAATCACCCGCAGCAAATGTCAGCTAGCTATGTATCACCCTGCAGTATACAAGTCAAAATAATGACGCAGCTTGGGCCAACCTGCCTGAGATTTGAACAGGAGATGGGAAACCCCCATTTCCCTCAAACATGACCTTGTTGCTGTACCGATCATGTTGGACGTGTCAACAAGTCTATTTGCCGCAGAATCAACTTATTTCCGTTTTGTTTGTTTTCCGTCATCTCACAAGAAGCCCGCCAGTTTTTAACCCGATCCTCTCACTCTGTCGTCGCTTTTGTTTACCCGTCTGAACTCTAAAGAAAACACAATTTATTACGCTCGTTTTCTTGAAAAGTTTGTTTAAAGATCGTTATCATTTAACACGAAAGTCCAAAGCATTGACACTCCGAAAATATTACCTCTCAATAATCAAATACAAAATATTTTGCTATGGTTAAAAAAGGGGAAATAGAATCTAAAAGATAGACTACACCCCGGTAAAGTAAGTATTACACTTGGAATAGTTTCAGAGAGGCAAGACAATATACATATCTTCCCCCTAAAACATGCAATATGTGTGTCAGACTAAATTTATTTAGTTATTTGAATCAGCTTAAAGAATTGGCACGAAAAAGTCCTGCACGAAAAAAAAATAAAATAATAAATTTAAAAGAAATTGCTGTATTTTTGTTATTTTACAACTCTCCCACGACTCAGTTCCATGCACACCTACAGTTGAAGTAAAACCTTTATTTATAAACTTGGTAGCAACAGCAGGACGAAAACTGTTAAACTGCCGGCTCAACTATGTCAGTAAAATCATAAGAAAGTTATTTTCAAACCTACAAGTATAAATTCAAACAATCTAATAAACAATACACATGTGAAATATCCTTGACTTAAAACCGCGTTTCAAATAGTGTTGTATAATAAGTGTGATTAACCTCATAAAAAGACAGTCCCGCGTTGTTAAAATCTATATATGTTTTCTGAATCGGGCTTAAATTTGACATTTTTGGTTTTCACTTTTTGTTTTATAGTAAACCTGTAACAATGCATAGTAATCGCGTTTCAGGCAAACACATTAGGAACATGAATTTGCAGTATTTTCGTTATTTTGGGGATAAAGCTTTCTTATTATGAACAGATTCTAGTTCAGAAAATTTTACAGGTTTAAACCCTTCCGGTAATCGAACCCACAACTGACTCACCTTTATATTGTAGTAGGCCGGGTGGCTGAGTGGTTTTGCAGTTTTGGGAGCTGTGTCACTCTCCTATCAGAGGGGTAGTAAATGTCCGCTATCTAGACTCCAGCTGACTATTAACCTTCTATTTTTGTAGAAGCGGGTGGCTGAGTGGTCTATACAACCGGCATTCACTGCTGGCTACTCTGTGCCTCACTCTGAGGGTCGTGGGTTCGATTCCCGGACTTGTTTCAACCCTCAAAATATTCTGAACTAGAACCTTTTCATAGTAAGATAGTGTTATCCCCAAAATAACTAAAATACTGTTAATCTTCACTTTCCAAAAGACACAAAAATTATTACTTATTCAACATGAATTCGTTTTAAGGCAAGAACATGAAATTGTAAGTAACAAATTTTCAGAATATTGAGATATACCTGCAAAATAAGTTTACATGATGGATTGTCTTATCTCGAATTATGGTACGGCTGTCCATAACAACTTGAGATTAAAATCCACGGATAATTGGATCCTCGATTTTGCATATACACCATGCAATGATAGATACCAATGGGAGTCTCGGGAAGTTGGCAAGGGAGGTAATTTTATCTTTGCAAAGTGGTCCTCTGACGTCAGAACATTCATGATAGTTGAACTTTTACATGACGTCAAACACATTTTTGCATTGTGACCTTAGTAAAAAGTCCATGAATCTGGACCGTTTTGACGTCAGAGGACCGCATTCAATGCCCCTATTTGGAACATTACGAGACTCCCATTCGCATAATGAACAGGGGGTATAACATTATGTCTGTTGAGTGGGTGATAGAAACCACTGGCAATAAACTAAGATACGACAGGGCAATGACCAGATGTAATCTACAAATTCACCATGAACAGATCAACTTCCTGTTCCCTTTTGGTCCTCAAGCTCCAGGGCTAACATGAAGCTCTTTCCTAAGTAACCACCCGCCAACAAACCATTACAAATGAATCACAATACATAATAAGAAAACAGTAAGCAAATAAATACGCCAGATCACGTTTACACCCCAAATCACATTTACACGCCAGATCACGTTTACACCCCAAATCACATTCACACGCCAGATCACGTTTACACGCCAGATCACGTTTACACGCCAAATCAAATTTACACGCCAGATCATGTTTACACGCCAAACAAAATTTAGACGCCAAATCAAATTTACACAGATCATTTTCATCGTGCAACTTAGCTGGATGAGCGCCAAGGCAACAGAAAGTGCCTCAAACTGTCTTCAAATCAAGGTGTAGTTTCCAGAGAATGTTTCAATGCATGTCTTTGCAAACCTTTGCGATTACGAAATTCTTTATCGCAGTCTGGACATTTTAAACACCTATCAGTATAGTGACTGGACATGTGCTGTTGAAGACCAAATCTGCGAGAGAACACCTTATCACACAATTCACATTTAAATGGTTTCTCACCTGTGTGAGTTCTTAAATGGCGTGGCAACTGACTGCTATGTGTGAAAGACTTATGGCAAATTTCACATGTGTATGGTTTTTCACCAGTGTGTGTTCGCATATGTTTCGTCAAATCACATTTGTCTCGATAAGTCTTTTTACAGTCTGCACATTCGAAGGATTTCGGTTTAGTATGCAAAGTCATATGTTTGGGTAGAGATTTTAAGAATATGAGTTTGTGACAAACACTGCACAGAGTTTGTTCGCTATGTTCCGATATATGTCGTGTCAATTGACGTGTATCCAAAAACTGTTTCCCACAAATGCGACAAGGATGTTTTTTAGTGCAGACAATACCGGTTCCCTTACAATGCGCACAAGAGATCTTTAACGGTTTCTCAGATGAGACCCGAGGTTTCAACAAGATTTTCCGTTTGGCCGGCAGGGTCGGTGGATGCTCGGTATCCTGATTAACTGGGTGATCATGTAGCATGTGGTTTAGCAGGAAAGTTTGGCAGTCGAATCGTCGGTCACACACAGCGCAACAAAATGGAGACGGTTCTCTAAAGCTTGCATGCATCGACATAATATGCTGCAATAGGCCCTTTTCGCTGTTTTGTTGTTTTCCGCACATAAAACATTGCCAGCTCTGATCATCTTGCAAGTGAACTGAGCAATAGTGCTCCCAAAGGTCCGAACTGTCAAACATCTTCTTGCAGATGAAACAAATCCGGTTGTAAAGTTGCGAATCTTCCCCTTTCTGGTCATCCATTAGACAGGCAGAGTCCCTCTGATTGTCAGTAACCTGGCTTCGGACATTTGTTAAATTTCCTGAACAAGGTAATACGACTTCACAGGGCACCTCGCTGTTCAGTAAATTCTTCCCCAAAAGTCTTGGGTTTTGACTTATGTCAGCATTTCCTTCCTGAATAATTGATACATCAGAGATCCCCAGTTGGTTTGTAGCCACAGAAGTGTGAGACTTTGTGTGAACCCTTAGGGCTTCGGCTGTAACGAAGGCTTTCCCACATGCGGGACACAAGAACTGAACGGAAAGCAAAATAGCATTAGTCACATGCACCAGTTTAACTCTTGGCTCTTGATTTTGACTGGAGAATGTCATCAGCTGGACATTACATAACGCATCCGAAGATTTGTTTACAGCATTGAGAGCAGAGCTATTATTGCAGGAAACAGAGCTGTTTTTATCTGTGTCACCAGATTTGTTAATGTTTGTTCGGGTCTCCATAGGGATATCTCCTGGTTGTACCAGCTGAACATGTCCGGCTGCCACATCATTATCTAATACGGCAAAATGGACAGCAGAATTACTGACCTGAATTCCAACAGATTCATTACTTAATCCTGTACCCCCAAAAACTGATGACATATCGAAAGATCCTAGAATATTCATAATTTGTTTACCTGTCATTTTTTTGCAAAGCGTTTCTTCCATGCTGGTCGGCAAATCGGTAGCTGTTGCAAGGGGTATACCGCTTTGAACTGAAGCGGTAAGGGGTTGATTCTGAGGGGGAGTCACTGACTCTAATTCTTGGATTTGAATAGTGTCCTGCATTTTCGCATAAGAATGGAAATTATTTACATTAGACTGTGGTACCATCTGCGAGTCCGAAAAGAGTTGCTGATTGGAGGTGCCTGATGATGTAACTTTACTTATTTCACAAAAGTCAATAGAAGGATAGACTTCTTGTTCATTTCCCTGTCGAGACAAATGTGCTCTCAGTAAAATATCAGGCTCCATTTCGGGAAATTCAAGCCCTTCTTTGTTTTACACTCTGGAACACAAACAATCATTTTGTTATTTCAGGGAGACATTTCCGAAAGGATGTAAACTTTTAAAGCTTTCTAAAGCCAACTTCTTTGTATCGTTCACTGGATCGAGTCCGTCTGTGGGCTCTCAGGTATATGAGTGAGTCACAAGATGTGGCTCCGGCAATCGCGGAGGTGGTTTTTATGACGTTTCCTCCAGGTTTTCCACCGTAATAGAGCAAGGAGCAATCTGAAGTGTATAATCCGTCGTCATATAAGTGAAATACCCTTGAGTACTATGTTAAACCCCAATCAATCAATCAATCAAACAAACAAACAAACACCCTCAGGCGTGTATTCATCAAAGTACAGATTCAAAGCTCGAGTTATTTAACCTTATGTTACAAGGTAATGTGCACGTTTGTCGCTACTGGGTTATTATCACCTGTGACGTGAGTCTGCAGAAGTTTAGAGGGGCAGCTGATACCAGGATGTGTTTCAGTTAATGTGTAGGCCTATTTTACCAGAACAAATTGTTAATTTTCTGATAAAGTCTTTAAGCAAGCAAAGAATAATAGTTTGAAGAAAAAGAATTTGAAATCAATTATCAAAAGAAATATTTAGATTGGGAAACAAATGTGCGCATGTGGCACTGGTCATCAGTGAACAGCGGTAAGGTATAAATATAAAAAGCACGTGTCTCTTCTAAAAATAAACACGTATGATCATGTGACCATGACATAATGTAGGTCAACTCTCGGAAATATTACAGGGAATTTCATTGCATTTTAATCCCCCAGATAACGAGTTATTGACCACATAAAATTGATTCTACGATGGAGAACACATGTAAAAATATTTTACACGACGAAACTATAACAAATTTGGATTGCAAACTCACAAAAAATAGACGAAACCGAGCACCTGAAATTCTTTCCGATATTGTCGTGGTGCAGACGGCAAGAAGGGTCAAGGTCGTCAAATTTGGGTTAACATAAAATAATGAATTGTAAAACGTTGGGAATTTACAAGATTATGACTAGTCGACAATACCTGTATGTGTATATTTTTTTAGATTTTGTAATATATAGATAGTCACATTAAAATATTTTAGCAAAGATTTTGCAATTAACATGCTCAAATAATGACATTATATGTTTGTTTACCACTCTTTCTTCCGTTGTTCTTTAGAATTAGCATTTTGTTTCGAAATTTTTAAGGTATGTGAAAAATATTTGAAGTTTAATTGATATATTCTGTTCTTCCTGCGACAGAATTTGTTTATTTTGATTGATTATATCATTTACGTATGCTGTTATGCTGCAACTCAACCACGCTGCATGCTGTTTGAATGGTTTCGGTGGATGGCTAGCACACAAGTCAGCGGCTATTGAACGTTGTTGTTGATGTTATAGGCCTAGGCCCTAGGACATAGGCTATGTTTATTAATTATACAATTTCTGGATAACCACTTCTTGTTTTGTGATAGAACACAACGTTTCGATACATATGCCTGTATCTTCATCAGGCGTAAATTGACTAAAGAAAAATAGGAGAGGTAGAAGCTATAGGCTATGCCAGTATTATAAATTAGTTGAATAAACAAGGTCTTATGTTCTAGTGAACAGTGGGGACCATAACCATAGATAAGATATCTAAGTTAACATATCTGATATCTAAGATATCTGATTTGTTATATTTTAGAGGTACAGGTAATAGAATTGAACATGTAAGTGATGTTTATACTGATTTGGAATACTTTAGAGGTAAAAACAAATCGAACTGCTTAAAAAGTAGGAATGTGCTTTCGAGTTTCTTCATTTCTTTTTTTTTTTTATTCATGCTTCTCAAACATTATTTATATATCACTTGTCAGTTTATGTTAAAATGGTGGATATTTGCAACAAAGTAAACAAAAAAAAGTGTCACGTTATTTCTATGTAAATTGGTTCAAGTTTTTCTTGTCAATCCAGGCGATTCATTTTTGTTTAGCAGCCGTATTTGGTCAGCCTTAAACAATTTACCATTCTGTTTTATGGCAAAGAGATTTCAAATGACAGATTGATCACTAGAATGAGGTCTTAATGTCAGATAATTTCACACTTTTTGCTGATCAGCTAAGGAAGTTTTATTGAATCCTTTCTGCACTTAACGCACCTAAAACATAAGGTAAAGCCTGATAAATGGAACAAAAATATGTCCACTTTGTAATGATATTGGTGTCGCAATTTTCTGGGGAATTTTTTTTACCTGAAGAGTGTGATTCCAAAATTCCTGATGACATCTAGAGTTCCTTTGAAAGAGAATGGAAATAAATAAACCGTGGTGTTTATGAAATCTCAATGTTACGCAATGTACTAACTTCAAGAGAAAAAAAATTGAAATGTAACATATTTTTATTTGTAAAATCGACTACTAATTTTAATTGATTCCTAAATGTTTATGTTTTCAATGTTCTATAAATTTTGATTGAATTATGATAACAGTTCAGGATGACGGTTCATGGCTTCAAGTCCATCTGCCTACCATCAGGTATATGAGTGACTCAAACCATGCAACTCCAGCAATCCCCAGGAACGGATTTGACAAGGTTTCTCCAAGATTTTCCACTTTGAAGTGGACAATCCATCATCATACTAGTGACATACACTTGAGTACTTTGTCTAACCCCAATCAATGACTTCATTAGAGCAAAATTAACTGCGAATTTTGATCTTGGAATTATTGTTTCTTCAGTGCTAAGGAAACTAGTGTTGCTAGTGTTGTCTAGGTTGGTTTCCATCACCCATTGGGCTGGAATGCATCATGTGAGTGAAATAACCCTAAGTATGGCATTAAACCCCAATCAAACAAACAAAAGGAAAGTTGCGTTAAGTCAGGGGCAGTTTTCTGTATCAATTTGTGCCTCCAAATAAACCATCATTTTCAACCTTTACATGTATACATATTGCAAGTTAACTGCTTAATGGCTTTCTATTTCTATGGCATTGAAGGTTATTTCTGTTATATTTAAATCTATTGTCACATATTCAGTTGATAAGAATGCTGCAGTCATCTCCTCAGGGAGTAACAGCTAATTGAATACAAGTCAAATTATATTTATGTCTGTCATCTTTCCTGTATAATGAGATCTGCTAAATGGTAGTTCGTTGGTGAAATACCAATCTCTGATACCAGTGTATCTGAGGCTCCCATTACAATTGGCACTAACCATTCTTGGTGAACACATTTCTTAACATATACACTAAGTATTACAGTCTTATCCTCTCTTGATTTGGTTGAACAATCTTTAGGAATTTGGGGAATTCATTTAAAGTTTTGATTTTATATAGGGATCTATATAATGCAACAAAATATTCGGTATGGGTTAGAAATAAATGAGCTTACAACTGTTATTTCAGAGTCATAAAGATTAACACTATTATATATTTTGAATAAATAAAGAAAGAAAAACTTGCTTGCCTCCACCAGGATTGGAACCTGGGACCTTTGGGTTACAGGCCCACTGTACCGACTGAGCTACAGAGATACTACATTATTATATATTTACTTTAGCACAGCTTAGCTCAATGATAATGGCGGTGACAAGTTGTCAGCTGACAGTTATTCAGATTTAGGTTTGCATTGTTTCTACTGTATCAAAGATGTTGCTTTTATAACAATATAGCATGTAGCCAGTTTACTCCCAGCCATCCCAGGTGTTATTGTGGTGTGTAAATCTTTGAACTTTGTCTTTAGCATTGGGGGTTAACTTAGTCTCTGGTGGTATTCACAGTTAATTGGTATTCACCATTGAACAGTTGTTCTGTAATTCCATCTCGGCATTAGGGAGTAAATAAGGTGACTATCCAATACATAACAAAGCTCTACACTGTCCAGCTGCTATTATATTTGATAATATTCCACAGATTCTTGGACTGCATCCAAAGCATTGACAGTATGTGATCCTTCTTCTTTGGCCTATTTAATAGCTGAATTGATATATTTTGCTGTATTGTCCATCTTAGGAATTTGAATTTGAACATATAAAGCAACCACAAATCATTTCTTAATGAACTATGACAGCCTATTGTTTCATTTCACACAAGGAGAACAAAGCCTGTGACTTTGGCAATGAGGCAGTCTGCATGTTGTCTGTGATATATTTCTTCAACAGCCTTTGCCTGAGATTTAGTGTGAAAATGACCTATAGCAAATAGCGCCTAGAAAATGACCTGGGAATAGTCCATGCTAATCAAAAATAGATAAAACTAGAAGTTATCAGAAAATTGCTCGTCCTTAACAGTTAATCAAACAAGTAACTACTATAATCTTGGTGTGCAAAATGACTTGAAACAAATAACAGAAGAAAACAGCCTGGGAATAGTTCACACTAATCACAATAGATAAACTGAAGATTTCAGCGAATTCCAGACCTTTATGGCCTATCAATAACATGACTCCTATGGCCTGAGTTTGAAAATGGCTGAAAAGGAATAGGCCCAGACCTAGAAAATAACGAGAACAAACTATCCTTATCAAGAAGATTGAAACCTTCAAGTTGGGCAAGTTTTAGTATTCATAGTATTTTATCAGAAATAGTTTTACTATGACATTATTATGAAAATGACGCATAGCAAATAGCACCATTTAAATGTTCTGAGAATAGTCCTTGCCAATAAAAAAACTAAGCTATGAGAGCTATGAGAAAATTAAAATGTTAATAAAATTTCATGAAATAAACTTCTGATGTTTCATGTTACATGCTTGTAAAAAGTAAAACAATCAAATAGCACGAAAAAAAATAACATGATAATCTAAGATAGATTCAACTAGAAGATTTCAAGTTCTAAAATTGCTATGTGCAAACTGGTCTGCTCAACAAGTTTCTAGTATAAAAAATTTAGTGTGAAATTGACAATTTGACATAAAACAAATATCACTAACAAATGACCTGAAATGGTTGGCTGGTGATGGCTGATGGTGCGTACAACCATACAGGGTTACTCTTACCATAAAATGGCCTGGGAATTATAATTCATGCTAATCTTAAATAGATAAAATTGGAAGATATATCAAAAGTTGCAATGTCCATAATAATCTATCAAACCGGTTTCTTCATGATTTTAGCGTGAAAATGATCAGCCTCTATCTATCAGCTATATTCTTATTGGTCTAAAAAAGCAAGTTTCCACTATAACACATATATATTCTCTGTTCTTATTGGTGTTTCTAAAGGAATAAATACGCTTGGATTGTTTTCCATTCAGCAGTAAATTTTTTGGCAAAATTTATGTACAGTGTATGCATTATTCAATTAAAAAGGCAAAGATGATTTATTTAATAGAAAGTCTTAAAATATTCAGTTAGTGTGTTTGCTTCGTGATATACTTTCCATGACATGCCTGTTGTGGCTACATGTTCATTAGATATTCTACTTCTTTGATTTTGTGCCAAATTTACATTGGCTATTTACTGACTGTTAACACTAATATTTGTAGCATGTGCTATTGCTTTGCTAATTGTGTTGATTGAAAGGTACGTTTTTGATTTGTATGAAGATAATATTTACCTGTCAATTATTTCTTTATTTGTATTAATGCCGTCATTATCACTGTAAATTAGGATTTCTTGTCAGCATATTACGTTTATCAGACGAGAGGCCTGCAATGTGTTACGGACATCACCACTTGTCAATAGTCTGATTGATTCGCTTTTTTTAAATGGAAATATTGGTTGTAATTATTGGGAGAGGATTATATATTTCCAATAAATGGTAAAAATAATCTAAGTAATGGGTAAGAAATCTGGACAGTGTTGTCTGGGCCGTGCAAGCTTGTCTTACCAAGGGATCAACTTACTACAACTCTTTCTCTCAGCAGACAAACTCCAATCCATATTAAGACCCCAGTCAGTCTTTAGTTATATGTCCAGAATAATGAGATGGCTTCAATGCTGATGACTGAATGAGGGAGCAATCTTTAACCAGCTTAAAACACTCACATTCAAATGAATGTATATTATCTGTAAGTCATTTAATGTGAAAGATTGAGTCAATTCATCAATAATAGCAGTTAGTATTTCAGGGCATTACTTCATACATTTAAGGATTATGTGACATGTGTACAAAATAAAACAAATCTTAATATTGAGTGAAATACTCTTAAGTTTTACATTTCAAAAAGAAAAGGAAAATATAAATTCATAAATGATTGCTGAATGACTTCATATGTTTAAAAGCATCAGTCTGCATTTATTATGCTTGTGGGGGAAATTGTTTACATTGATCTTATGCTACACTTCAAATTATTTCGACTCAAATGCAATTGCTTTATCTGCTGGCATATTTTGATTAAATGTTCATAATTTTATTGATTTAAAAAGAAACCCATTAAAACATATGCTCTATGCAGTGAAGGAAACGATTAAGACCTTGTCTCCAACTGACCAGTTTGTAATATTTACTGCAAGTAACACCTGTTGACTGCATAAAATTGTTACACAGCCTTGGGAAAGTTGTAATCTGGTGGCAAATAAAATCTTCTTCTAACCATCTATGGATCACCACTAGTCCTGTGCAAGCAAACATATATAAATTCAAACACAGCCAAGCAGTATTCTGGATAGAATACGCACCTCTTTGTTTTTAGCCCACCATCATCTGATGGTGCTCAGAAACTATGGTTTGGACAAGATTCATATTTCACAAACTGGTTCCCCATAAGGTCTAGTTGTGCACCTGTCCTTTTTTTGTGGATGTGAATATTTAAAATGGCTGCGAATCGTCCATCTGTAAACAATTTCTTGTGATCACCAATGCTCAGAAACTATGGTTTGGACAAGATTCATATTTCACAAACTGGTTCCCCATAAGGTCTAGTTGTGCACCTGACCTTTTT
>JARFOD010107210.1:0-30241 GCA_031763545.1 Mopalia muscosa
CCTCCAACTCTTCCCTCCAGCCCACTCCAACCCTCCCCTCAAGACACACCAACCCTCACTTCCAGCCCCCTCTAACCCTCCCCTCGAGCCACTCTAACCCTCCCCTCCAGCCCCCTCTTCCCCCACCAATCAGCCCATTCTACGGACAATGTTTCTCTGATAAAAGAATTAATGTCCATCATGTAAGAGGCACACTGATTAAAGGTAAAACATTTTCTCTGACAGTTGCAGACAAATCTTACTGGCTGTTTGAGCCAACGGTTTCCGGTCTGCCGGTACAAACAATGTGCACTCATCATTCACCGTTAAGTCTGTCAGCCAAGTAATGCTTAATTAAGACTATGTACCCCCTACCTGTTGTCAGGACTGAATGTCACAAACATACAAATACATACAAACAGACGGTAATTGCAGGAAGTCAGTTCTTTCAGGCAAGCATTTCAAAGAATTCAGTTGCAATTCGATTTGTTTATTGTAATGGTTGTGACAACAGATCCTATTATTAGATTAAAGATTAGTCTCTTGAAGGAACATCAAGATAAAATCTGAACATCAAAGAAATAGTCTCTTTTTGAAATAAACCCATGGTCTGTTAGCCGTTTTCTCGTCTGTCAGACATCACTACATTAAAAAAATCTCACCGGAACACAGACAATGGGACAAAAGGAATACCGGGAGCTGTTTCATTTTCTCTACAATTGATCAGATGAACTAACAATGAGTGGAGATAATTTCCCTAATGTGACAGTTCCCTCTCCGTCATGTCAGCGCCTTCCACTGAATCAACCATCCAATCATTCTCTCCAATACTAACTTCTTAATGTAATTGTCTTGTACTATTTCTCCTTTCATCATGTCAGATAATTCAATTTATTTATGTGTATTCTCAGTTTTTATGTACTTTTTTTTCTTTTTTTATTTGCTTTGATTAAAAAAGCTGCCTACCACAATGATAATCCAGTGCACGTATTGCATCCTTTTCTGCCTCCATCATTGAAGAGGTTTTCTCCATTGCACGAACATGATCAATCTTGTCCTCACGGGACCTTTAATGAAAGAACAGAGATTTTAACTTTGGATTAAAACTGAGATCAAATTTTTAGATAATAAAAAAAGTCCACCATTCAATTAAACATTACAAGGGCCTATCAATGTAGTCATTCTTTAAAACCATTCACATTGTGAAATTAACAAATACAAACTGATAATTACAAGAAAGAATAAAGAGAAATGAAAATTGCTTGTTTGACTACTGTTCAGAATTAAGACAATAAAACTAAAGGTGACTTGTATCATAGAGAACAATTTCTTCAAGCTATAGATAGGGCAGTTCTGTATGAGACTGTATTAAAATAAAACTAAACATATTAATACTCTGCTTAAGTGATAACATTCAAATGTAAATTTATGTTTAATTTGATAAAGTATTGGGATTAGGGAGATGAAAAAATTAAAAATGTCATTCTGATAATTTTGGAAATCTTTAAACATGACAAGATTCAACATTTATTTATTTCAGACAAACACATCTAAATAGTTTTGTGTAAAAATATGACAGTTCCCATTCTGGCATAATTAATTCATGTCAACAAGCGTGTGATTTTTAATCATCATTTTATGTCTTGTGGACAAACCAAGAATAAAAAACTTTGCTTGCTGAAGATCAGACCTTGATTAATTTCACTGAAATAATCTAAAAATTGTGAATGTCAGTTTTCCAGAAGATGGAAAAGCAGATAAGGGTGGCCTTATGACGTTTCACTTAACTTCTGTCAACATATTATCTCTATTAGATGTATTGACGTCCAGTCAGCCAGACATCAACTCTCTTTCTTCATGTGAAAATATTCAAAATAGACAGAGATGAAATGGATTTGATAGGTGGTTGTCAATTACTGACCTAAACAGTTCATCTAGAGATCCTATCGGGAGACAAAGATAGCGGCATTAAGAGAACCGTAGAAAGCTAAGAGTTAGCAAACTTTCTCTGATTCCATTAGAGAAAAATTTTATCAGGACTTAAACAGCTTAACTAATAAGACTGTCTTTTGCAGATGTTACAGAGGAACTGAGAAAAACATGCCATATTATTTTCTAATCCTGTTATGTACAGCGAATATCCATTAGGTTTCATTCCACTCCATCTGTTTTATTGTATATAAAATCATATGTTCCATTAGTGCTCTCTTGTTATTCATCCAGAGATATGTCTGTATGTACGTGTAGCAGAGAAATGACTTAAAGAACATGCCGCCATATGGACGGCTACACAGTAACAAGTTAGCAGAGAAATAAAATACCAAGCCATTAAATATTCAACTGTTTGGTTCGTCCCTTTCCGTTCAGGACACAAACCAATGGCTGAGATCTTCATGATAAAATACAATTAGCCACATATGGATAATTAAGGAAAGGAAAACTATAAGTGTTTATTGGCAGGCTGTCACCTCTGTTCAGTGGCTGTATGTAAGGCACCATAGCACATTAACACCTCAATGGGCAATATGGTTTTATGTTTGCCTCACATCATAAACTTCTAAACACTTACTGATGCAGTTCAATTCAAACTGCCTGAAATAGTGTTTGGGTAAACAATTACATATTGAGCTGGATATTTTAAATTGATGTTGGAGATTCAGTGAAGTGCAGTATCCATAGAAAAATAGTTAGGAGTGTTTAATTTTTTACGTAAATGATGATATGCAAGAAAAATAAACAAAATCGTGGACAGGTTTTATTCGGCAAAGTTTGCCAGAAAAGGATAGTTACCTGGGTGAAATAAGGTCTGACTCTGAGCTTGACCTGTCTTTGATGACGGATCCATCCGGGCGGAGCCCCAGGTGAGCAGCAGCCGCCATGCCCATTGGGGTAGGTGGTGACATCATAGGGTGGCCAAATGGCATAAAGGGTAGTGCAGATAGGGCATAGGGACTATGTGGGAAACCATTGAGTATTGCTGAAGCTTTCCTATCTCCTGAGAATAAATAGGAGAGATCTACATCTCAATTATAACAGTGAAATAACAAAAACAATACAAGCTATTTTAATAAATAAAACCCCAAATTAGCCAGATCACACATATTTGGGTGTTTCTAAAAGCATGCTGAAAACATTGAAGTGAATTATTAATGAATCAATCAATAAAATTTAATAATAAAAAAGAAGACAAGGATTATCATAGATTGTTTGCATCTCAAAAATTGTTTTTAAATTATTACTTAATCAGTTAAATAGTGAAGTTGTTTTCGAACAATCATCTGTAGTAAAAGAATTACATGAACATATAAGTCCAGGGCAGACATTTACTCATTTTATTAAAATTGTTTAACTTTTGAAATTAAAGAGACTTGGACAAAGGGAGCCAATGTTCAAATAAACCAAATACTACATATAAGTTTATAGGTAAAGACATCTGTAGATATTTGAAGTGTTATTATAACTTTAATAGAGGTGAAACCAGATATACATAGAGAAACCTATTATTTTCTTATTACTGAATTGCTAATGATTTACTGTTGATAATTACTTCTCAGCCCTTGACAGATTCTTTGTGGTGTAAATAGCGCTTCCATTCCAATGATCATTATTAATATAAACATGTCAAGGAATCCTCCATTGTTGGCTGGCACAGATCAAAGTCAGTTATGTCTATTGTTTTCTTCTGACACATAGTATTCCTATTTCCCCATATCAATAATGTATAATGATGAAGCCAACTGAAGTCATCATTAGACACAAACAGAATGTTTTCCCCTCAACAAAACTTTCTGCTTTTGTTCATATTCTCACTTTTATATTATTGATATCAAATTGCTCTATAGAAGACTTCACAATGACTCTTTTAAGGATTCCTCCCTATAATTTATTACGTAGAGAAATGCTGAAATGAGCAGATGTTTTATATGAACAATCAGCATTTGTCAACAGTGATCCTTGCAGCCATATACATAACAATCACTTTATTCATTTGTTCCTTTCCACGTTAAAGTGTTAATATATTCCTTGCATTTTAACATCTTTGCCTTTAAATGACATATTTATTTGTTATGCTGTCAAATTGAACTTTAAATAAATAAATAAAATGTAGTAACAAAAAGGGAAAAAATCTGATTTGGTTCTGGATTACCTGTTTTAACCAGATAAATGTTTGGTGTTTGTTTGTTATTAGTTCTTATTTTCATTCCTAATTTCACCAGATAAATGTTTTGTGTTTGTTTTATAATAGTTCTCATTTTCATTCCTAATTTCTCAGAGCCAAGACTTCTCTAATAGAATAACAGATGGGCAGTTAATGCAATGAGAGTAACAGGCCTCTCTAAATGGAAACAAAATGAAACATCACTTTAAAAACCCTTCAGGACGTTTCAGTTGTCTATGGAAGTTAAAGCCTGCAGTGAAATGGCTTTCAAACTCGGGCTGCCCTATGAATGTGGTCAGGAAGAACAGTAGTGTAGCCATTGAGAAGCTTCTTGTTTGCGGGGAGGTGTAGATGTGGCAGTGGGGAGATGCTTGACCATTGAGCTCCAATTAATCCACTCAGCCTGAGGCATTTAATTACCAGGCTGGTTGATAAAGTCTACAAGCACTAAACGCTTACAGCCACCCTAGTCAAACACTAAGGATTTGTGTGATTTCATAAACATCGTTTCTAATGGTCTGGCCAGCTTCATCTGAAGAATGACAATTGATTGCTAGAAGATTAAGATATTGGATTTTAAGATGTGTTCTGGCCTGAACAATGCTTTACCTGACTCGATGTTTTTTCACAAGATGAGTTTCAAGTTGGTTGTGGTTCAGCATGACAAAAAGAAATGGTCGGATCCATATATTGATTCCAACCACAAAATGACTACTTCCTTTCTTAATGCAACAGTAAAATCGTGTGACAACAGAGAAAGGCAGGGATAAATAAGTAACGCGTGCCTTGAATCAAATCTTTATCAACTCAATCACCTCTTTTTTGTTATATCTTTTCCTGCTTGTAAAATAAAATTCACCAAAAGATGTCAATTTGATTTGTTGAGTGTAAAGGCTGCCTGGTAGCCGCTTAACAAACCATCTCTGTTGTTTCAAGATATTGCTATTACAGAGACAGCAAACTGAAAGCACTCCAATTTACCTCTACCCATTAGGACAGTCTACAACTCCTCAGTTAACTTAGCTATGGACAAAGAAAACCAGTTGAGTTCTATTGAAGCAAGAGTTCTGAACAGAGGTTTCACCATACTTGTATTCATTTAATAAGTCATTGAAGAAATCTTCTCTCTGAAGATGTGGTATCTATAGACTGGTTAGTTGGGTGACAATGGCTCTATGCCGACACAATCTGTGAGGGATCAAACGACATCTCTCTATCCCTTCATTTCAAGTATGCCAGAAATGAAGTCTCATCTGTCACAAACACTTATAGTTATTGACAAATGCTACTGACAGTTTGCACTTAGTTAAAAGCCTGTTTGGAGCTGTGTGTGGTGCCTATTGTGGTTAACTCTCCCCTCAAAAACACCCATTAATGCATCGCACCGCTGTCTTCATAACCAACTTTTAACTCTCCCTTTCAACATTATACAAAATACAAAGAAACACAAATCAATTAGGGTTCTATTTCTGTTCGTCAATATTACGCTTTCATATTTAATCCAATGCATTTTATTTTGTTTTGTTTTAATTTGAATGGTTTATGAAAACTATAAAACTATTAATCCCCTGTTTCCTAACCCGGAAGTCTTCATGTTATGTATCATTGTCTTTTTGGTAACAATGAATACCATCAGATTTAAAGGAGAACCAAATTTTATGACATAACTTTAAGATTACAGTTTATCAAAAACATTCCATATAGTTTAAAACACCTAGCTACAACATGTGAAAAGTTGATAATAATTACTCACCAGTTAAGATTTTAAAATTCGTTTTCAATTGTTTAAAGTAAGAGTATTTAACTTTTTTTTAGCAATAAAAACAAACAAATTTCAACTATTTTTCAAGGTGGAAACATTCAACTTTGTTTGTTTGGGTTTTTCAGAAATTTACCCCGGAGTACACTGTATGGTTTTATGTCTGTACCTTCTATAAATGAATAGAGAATTGAATATTGAATATTCATAGTTTATGGTGTGTGTACATTGTGTGTTTGGTACATCACATGCTCTAATAGCTTTACAATGGCGACTCAGACATTACAAGCAATAGAGAATGATGCGCCCATCAGGCCGCCGGTAAAATTCTCACACTGTCTTGCACAAACAAATTAGTATTGAGATGGCCAAGGAGAAATAATACTGGCAATTATTTCCAAAAGATAACCAATTATCTCCAGAAAACATCCCAACTGGACAGTAATGGCAATGTGACCTTGTTTTCACCAGCTCTCAGAAAAGATCATTTCCTGCGCGCTGTTTCATTCTCAACTGAAGAGCTCAGGATTCACCGATCATACAAAGTTAAAGAGGCTGTCCTTCCGATGATATTTTACTATCAGGTTTTATCAGTAGACTAGACAATACACTGGGTTCATATTAACTGGATAGTCACTAATCACTTGACCCAATGTATTATCACCGAGTATCTGACTGACTGACCACAGCTCATTAACATACCATTAAACATTTACACTGGTCACTGGATACATCTATACTGAATAAAAAAATCAACAAAGAACTAATTAATTATTCTTACCCATAAAAAAACAGTTTAGAATATAATAAAGACATAAAAAAAACTTCTAATAAAGTTTATAAACTCTAAACATAAATTTTATACATAAAAGAAACTGTAAAAAAAACAACATGTTTTACAGTAAATTTTGTTTGAAAGTTTAAATAAGCACAATAAGGATGGCCTACCTCCAGTGTACAGACGTGGGTCAAACGCATAATGATCTCCATTCTCTAATCTCGATTTCTTCAGTTTGTCGAGAGTATCATGACTGGCATGGATTGATGGGCTCCGTTTTGGAGGACGACCGGGTCTTGCACTGAAAAAAGATTCAAAACAATTTTCAATCACTCATAAATGAGAAAATGTATAAACATTTAACAAATTACATGGAATGATATTTTTCGATCTAACAAGCATGCATTTTACTAATAAAACTCTTGCTTCAATGCAACAGCAACAGGATCACAAAAGGATATCAAAGTACATGTATATTAAACAAACCTTTGAAAAGTTGTGTAGGCTCATATATTCTGTTAAATATATACAAAAGCATATAACTTTTTTAAACACATATTTATTTGTTTGTTTGTTTGTTTGTTTGTGTGTGTATGTTTTTTGTTCGCTTGTTTGTCTCTTTGTTTGTTTGTATGCTTGCTTGTTTAGCTGGTTGGTTGGTTGGTTATTTGCTTGGTTCTGAGTTTGTTAGTTTGTGTTTTTATTTATTTATATTTACTTATTTACCATAACATAAATTAAACAAGAAGTCTAAACACTTCTTGTACAAAGAGGAAAATAAAATAAAAATAAATGCAAAAGAAATTGTAACATCAGTTCAACTTTGCTCTTTGCTAACCCGATTCTCTTTTACACATCTCGATCAAACGATTTCTTCCATTCAATAATGTGTGCATGTGATCAGTCAAACAAAACTATTTGTCTGGTTCACTCCGTCCCTCGTCCTATGCTTTGTCGTCACAACACAAAACACTAAGCTAACAAAAGAGGCCTTCCCAGGAGAAATAACCCATATCAGTGACTCCATGACAACTTGTGTGATTATGAAAGAGATTAAAACCAATTCTCTGCGAACTGTCCTTCAATGGTGCGTCAGGCTTTGCCTTTTAAAACAGAACACAATCAAACATCCCAATAAAAACTTCATTTTCACTAGCATTTATAAAAGACTCATTCCATTGCCTTTGCAAATTCTCGTTGCTGTTGTTTGCAAATCATTTTTATTTCAACTGATATAAACGACAGTTGTGTGATCATAGGGTTTGATAGAATTCAACCTCATAAATCATTCATTTGCTGCGATGTCCGTTTGAATGTAACAATTGATTTAGTTGTCTGTAACGCCTGAAACCTTTGGAGTCCCAGCACTGCCAGTTCTCTTCATTTTTACCAAAGTAAACAATTAGGGAAAAGCACATAGTGATTGGGATGTGTATATCTTTATACTAACAATAGAAAACCAAACAGATCTCCTGCTAATAAACTTCCTGCATGGTTAATCCAGTCTACTGCCGCTCAGACCTCAGAGTGAATCGCATGAGCAACAATAGAATCATAGCCCTTCAACTCAGAAAAATCCATTTCTCAGAGTTTGTAGTGTCTGAAGTTGGAACTGAACAAATGTGAAGGTTGATTGTTATTATACAGAGAAACGTTATTGATATGTGCTTCCTGCATTAACACAATGAGGCAAATACTGCAGGAACTAGACAACTAGCAGAGTAATATTTTGTAATGAGAAGACCGTGTGATATAGCATGATTCAATGGCTTTAATGGTCATGATACTCTCTCTTATAACAGTTGGCTGAATGGATTGATGAATGACGCTTCTGGGCCCAATGTTACCCTCTGCCCTAACCCTACACATCTACATGCTCTTATCAGACCATTTAAATAAGAGAGTAAATGTTAGCTGGTTCGATGTCTTATAGAGACAGATCTAAACATCTTAGCCTGGCCAGCTTATTTAATATTGACAGGCCTATTAGAGACTGGCTGATGTTCACTTATAGACTGATGAGAAAGCTTCATGATGAATCGGTGGAGGGTGAAATGACTGACCGCTCTAAAGACAAATCTTTAGATAATGCGTCATGTCAGTCTATAACTGTAAACTAAAGCCCTATAAGGTCAGGCTCCTCATTCACATATTCCAATCAACACACATCTAATCTCTTTCCATTTTCCCTCCGTGACATATTCAATTTTCAATAAACTGGATATGATGAATGAAAAGAAATAATTTTTGTCAAAGTTAGAATGATGCCCAGCCAACAGATCAGTCCAGGATGATTTTGAAGCAAACAAGATCAATCTGTAGGCTAAATGACTCCCCAAACATGCTAGCCTTCAATTCCCATCAATTTTACAGCAATTTATGCAATTCCCTGTCACAAGAAACTGCCTAATAAGATAGTTGTATTATTGTAAATCAGTCCTGTGACCACAGCCAACAAAACCTCTTTGAGGAATTTTTTTATCAAGGAATGATGGTTCATATTAATTTATCAATTTATATGTTTTCTATCTTTGGCTTTCCTTGTGTAATCAAAACAATATTTCATCACATTGGTGACAATAAACACCTTACAAATATATATTTTTCTTTTTTTTTTGGAAAATAAATATTTGTATGCCTACATTAAGTTTGTGAATATCAAATCAGTTTGTTTAACAGTTTCATTAACTAGGTTTATATTACAGAAAATAAGTTGTTTTTTATGGAGACACAGACAACCATATAATTAGGTATTTATGCATTTTTACAGACAACATAAGTTATATTAATTTTTTTTCAATGAGTAGGATACAAATCTTACATGTAAGTCAAATTTTAACATTGTTATTCAAAGACATTTGGTTTTCAATACAGGTTTCATTAGGTGGATACATGTAGGTAATGTCAAGTTTGGCCTAAACTACATGTACACTATACTCTGCTGGACCTACTATATATAAGCTTATTTGCTGTTGAATAAAACATTAAACATCACACTAGAAATACATCAAAGTCGATATTAATTATCTCACTAATTATTGCAATTTGTTACAAACATTTTATTACAAAATGTCAAAAATCTTATTCTTGTGTTTTCAACAAAGACCAATCTAGAGTTTCAATAAAGAGCATTAAGCCATGATAATATCAGAGTTAGGTTAGTTCACTACAGAAGATGATAGGATGATTTACTGGATAGGGGAATTAATAGTAATGATCATTGGAAACTTGAAGGTCATTTAATACCAAAATCAGTAACTGAACTGAAGGTTTGACAAGTTTGAAAATTAAATAAAAATAATGTGTATTTTGAATTACATGAATTGATAGTTCTTTTCTTTTTTAACTTACACGGCAGTTTTTTTTTTCTATTTTTTTAACAAAAGTTTGAATATGAAGTCGAAGTTTACAATAGGAATTTAAACTGTCAGAGAATTTTTCTTTTTTCTTTGTTAAATTTGAATAATTTGAGTTCTTTTTTATAAGCTCTCATACTTGTGCTGGGGATTGATCAAGTCAATTTCTTAAGGACTTCTAAGAAAACTGTAATTTTTGATTTACCACCATTGAATAAAATTATTACTGAAAACCCTTTATAAAAGCTCTTTTTGGTAAAATATTGAATATTTGTCAGTATAAATAAAGTTTTTGTTGTCGGTATACAGCCCCTCAAAATGACATCTATCAATCACTGTGGTACCTAATGAATATTGTTTTATTTTAACAACATATTGTTACTGTTTGTATTTACGAGCAATTGTTGATCTGTCAAAACTTGTGACAATCAGAAGAACAGTAATGTCTGGCATCTATTTAATACACCACGTATGTAACTCATTCCTTTACACTGACTTGAAATGGATCTATTCAACATAAAGATACCTATTTGTGTTCAATAAAATATGTCTACTAAATTAGATATAGGGTTACCATGAACCAAAAATATAATTTGTTCAGGTTAAATACTAGCTTAGTCAAGAGGGTGAATTACCAATGATTTGTGCCTCATAAAAAGGGTAAAGCAACAGAATAAATTTCAAAGTCTTTATCACTTTCTGACTATAGAGTGATATATCAGACAAGTTTACCTGTCTAATTCAGACATTAAAATCCAATAGAAATGCCTTTGGTGATTTTAGTATTGAAAATCTGTCCAAACATGTACGCTGGACTGCTTGGTGATCCATCATAACAGCCAGATAAGATACTATTTGACAAAACTAATTAATATAATTGGCTCCATTCTAATAACAGTAGTATGCTATAACCTGTCATATGTCATATCTCTTCTATCAAACTGTTAAATTAATTTTCATCAACAAAAAAAAAAGACTTTTTGAGTAAGGGTGATTAATTCTCTATATCAATGCTTCCATCATTCAATTAAACCTACAGATTTCCCTCTTCTACTTTTTTAATATTTCTATCTGTCTTAAATCAGCATGGTTTGCTCAAGGTAAATTCACGACCAAAAAGGTTGACAGGTACAAGTTCATCTAGCAACATGTCTACATTATATACAAAACATATATCCCTATTTAACACACACATTTCCTCATTTCTTTTTACTCTAATTTGATTACTTTGAATGAAAATTATTAATCCAGAAAAAAGACAATTATATTTGCCTCCTCCAGGATTCAAAACCCGATATCTAGTAGATATATTGTACTGTTTTGTAATTAGTTACATCTAGTTTTTTACACTATTGTGGATTTTATTTGTTAAGGTTTTTACATCCATCTTATCATTTGTTTTTGTATTTAATTTCTTGCTTACTTTTTCCCACTGATTTTCTTTAATCTTGAAGATATTGATATCACTTCAACACACTTTTGTATTTTACTACAATTTTTGTTTTTGGTAAAGTGTCAAGTAGCCAACCTATATTAATTAACTATGCTTCAGTCTTTAAGCTAAATACATAATAGATATGCTTATGTTAAATATGGTTTAAGCTAGTGATTTTATCTGCACAGTCACTTACATGGTCCCTCAACAACTCATTGGTTCCTGGCCATTGAAGGTATAAATCAAATACTAATAAGTGACAGGAGTCCAGTTTATATAAATAAAACATATCAGAGATTAGTGGAATTTTTTAACGACTTTTAAGGACCACTATTTACAAGATTTTTTTTCATCAGGATATCCTCTACTCTGATAGTATAATAAATTTACATGCTTTATCAACACTTACTGAAAAAAGTTTACCCTGATCATAACATGCCTTCAAAACATACCACACGGAGAAAAAATGTGAAGCATTTAATTAGAGATGAAGAAGGAGGTGAAATTTGCAATAGCTAACACAGAGAAATCAACTTCCTGTGTCGTTCAACTTAATTAATTTCCAGTATAAATATCTCTTAAGATAAATGGCTTATTGAGAGAGATTAGAGAGCTTATCAGATTAAATATTTTAATATTACCACCTGTGTGTAATAGTAATAAATATAGCTTGATCAGTTATAATGCACTATATTCCTTACATGTTGAATAGGAAAGGACTTATCAAGGAACAGTAGTAACGAGCAAGATAACTGATTAACTGTTCTTACCTATCACTTTGTGGAGATGTGTATTCTGACACCTGCTACAAATTTGCTAATAGCAATGGTTCAACAATTATGTGTCCACTTTTATATATAATGGATTTAGTATGTACTGGATATTACATCTTTTATTGATAGTTGCACCAATAGACCCCACTTTGATCCCAAATAGTAGTTACCTCTGTCTGTTGTTGTTAAGTATAAACTAGTATACATCTATTAATTAGCCTAGTCCGTTTAAGAAAATGTTGTAAAATCTGTAAAGCATGATTGACTTAGTAAGAGCCTAAGGGCAAAACCCACAGTTCATTTAATCACCAAATAATGTACACACAATGAGATACCCAGACACTAACTGATCAGAAAATAGAAGTATAGCCTCTGACAATCATGTAGAAAAGAGATTAACAAATTTCAAAATTAGTGATAATACAAACATTAACTTAAAGCCAGGTTGGGCAGATAATAAAAAGCAACCACTTTTTACATGCCTTCAATGAGTGACTCCGCCCCCACCTCTCCTCCCATACAAACAAATACTACTATCATTATACATATAGTTTCGTCGAGGATGGTATAATTTCCACTAGTTTATATATACCTCCCTCAAGCACAAAAAAACCAACTCCTCTCGTCAGAAAAAGAAAATGCAAACCAAGTTAATAAAAGAGATTATCCTTAATCTTTGTCAAATTGACTAGGTTCATGACAGGTATATTACATTGAACTAGAAACCATTAACTATACATGTACATCTGATTATTATTGTTATAAGTGATAAACACATTTCCCTTAATAAATTAATTCATAACCACAGGGTAGATGTCAACATAAAAACAATTCTAATCAAATTACTTTCTTTCATTTCACATGGGTGTTTTTTCAGCTGACTTCAGTTCATTTACTAATTTAGAAGGTAATATATCATCAACACAGTTATTTATTTTGTTTGTTTTTACTACATACATAATTAAAGTTATTTGATTCTGATATCAAACACATTACATGTAAAAAAAAAAGATTTTCATAGAGAGCATGTCTTATTCACACATGTTGTTGAAGTCACAAGAAAATACACATTGTGATCTGTTGCCTGGTATATTAGTAGTTATTTTCTGAGCCATGACCTCTGAACTCATGTCTAAAGTCAGGGGTTCTCTTCTCATATGTGACAGTCTGATCAGTACTTGCTTTAAAACATTTATTTGGTTAACTAACAATAATGATCCTAATGTGATTTGTCATTTTATAAACAAATTTAAAAAACAAACTTTTATTTTATTGAATAAGCTCTAGGTTATTGAACAAGATCTTGTGTGTTAAGATGTACAATACTGGAGTAGGGTAATTTTTAACATTGAGTACTTGTGGTGTAAAGGGGACAATACATGTGACATCACAAAACTGAGGTTGTCTCTTTATGACATATAATTCAGAACGCTATTTTTATATTTGATGCAGAAATCATCACAAGACTGGAGTGGAGGCAACAGAGTTGTGGTGTTATAAATACAATGATATTATCAATAGAAATACTCAGTTCATAGTTAACCATAAAACATATCCAAAGGATTATAGCATCTTTGTTTCAACTGAGAAACAATTTTAACATAAATCAGGAGACTTGGATTTGACAACGATTCTTGGGTGAATATTTGGTGAATTAAATATTCTAGCTAATCTATTGGACTGTTTTTTCTGTAGTTTGAGGAATATATAAATCTTTCAATATCAAAGAAATGAAAACATGAAATGTGTGAGAAATGGAGCAGCTAGCATATCACTAACCTAAGCTGAATTCAGAACACTCATGGATAACCATGTCGGGACGTTACCCAAGACGAATTGGCATAGTTCAAGCCTACATTTACACGTGTCCCAGCCACACAATGACAACCAAATATTAAACAAACACCATTGAGAGAAATATGAAAAAGGGTAATATTTCAAAATAAATGAAACCTAAGCAAACAATAAAACAGCAGTTGAAAGTAAAAATTCAATTTAAAAGTGTATCGACCACGCTAAATAAATTGGGTTAGTGTGTGTATACAATGATACGTCTATATACAGGATCCTATACAGTGTTATAGGATATTGTTTTGTAGATATATCAAATCTATTTAATTCAAATACAGAATATTTAAACGGATATGCTATTCTTTGAGATAAAGCAAATAAAAAGTTGCTTATATGTCATTTAATAGGCCTATTGCTGAATATTTATGGCAGCATTATTTTTTTTTACTTGTTTGTGTTACTTGATGACTGATCATAAATGTAGCTAACAAACAAAAAACAAACAAAATAGCGGAACAATAAAGAGTGTACAAAAGTCTACTAGTTTTATTCTTATAAAAGGTTTGATGTGTGTAATTAATAATAGACGTCAATTAATTCAGGTGGGAACATTTTTCACAGTCTAGGGATGTTTGTACATTGTTACTGACAATATTTGGTATGGAATCCCATAAAATCAGACATTTCTCTTATTAATCATTGCATGATTTAAAAGTTACATAATGACAATATTGAATTGAATGTTCAGGTCAATTAACTGAAGTTAGGCCGTGTTTGAAGCATTCACATGGAATGACATAGAACCCAGAACATTTCAACTCTATTTAATATCTGACCAGAAAACAATGTGAAATATTAGTTGGATTCAGTGAAGCATGGAATGTTTTACACTGACATACATCAATCCCATCACATTCCTATACTTTGAGGCTGATTAATTTTGCATTGTTTGGCTGTGCACATATTGGTGTTGTCATAAGGCTGAGCGGAGGCTGTGCTGTCAAAGGATGAACAAAGAGTCCTAGAGACCAAAGGTGGGCTTCACAAATAACACTCTACATTTCATTAGTTCAACAACATTTATCTGATTCTCTTAGTGAAAAGATAGACATTTAGAAAAGCTATAAACTGGTTATTACTCTTGTAGGCCATGTTTCTATTGAATTCTGACAACTCCTGGCCAATCTATTCAATGAAACGGTTCACACGCCACTCAATTAGTTCTGTTGGCTTGTTACAGGACACGGGCTGCCAACTAGAAGATCTGATGGCATTCATCATTGAGCGGAGCAATTGTCAATTACTATCCAAATACTGCCTAATAGATTTGTTTGCATTTGTCTAAAGCAGATCACAGAATTCCATGTAAAGCTGTATCAGCAAACCATTTCTCCCTTAAAACACAGATAAAAACCTACTTTACATTTATTTGTATTCAATAAATTGATCATCCAGAGAATGGGTTTCCTGTCAAAATAATTGCTATATCAGCCATTGGTTTTTATTTTATCTAAACATATTTCCTGATTTTTTTTTCTTTCCCTAATCTGAACATGCTACTCCAAATTGAAACCTTTTGGCACATTTAACCCTGTGTCCAGGATAAAATGGTGTATAATATGAGATTTTTCCACCTGAGTGACTCTTTTTGAAATCAAAATTCATAACCCAGGGTTCTCCATCCCCCTTGAAATCTATTAGCCTGTCAATCCTATACATCTCCAATATGTCCACACAAGCCAACAAATTTATGCATTTTGTTGAGTGCCTCCAGAGAAAAGGGACAAGTATAATATTATTAAGATTTGGACACTATAGAGTATATTAAAACCTATCTAGTTTCCTCCCCAGCCAGCTGCCTGTGTTCTCAGCTTGATCAAACCTTTTCACAAGAAATGCACTGAGGAAGTAGAAAAAACAGAAAACTGCAGAGGGGTTTATCGTCGAAAAGCTTCAAGTTTCCCCTCAACAGGGGCAATGCTCAAAATAACAATGGCCTCCCAAACAAAACCACACCACAGCTTTGAAACAGCAAAATGGATAGCATTTCTTTTGATTTGCATCAAGCGTTGTAAGAGACGTGTCATTTTTCTGGATGTGTACCTACCGCGGAAACATGAGCAAAGAGCTCAGAATTCAAAATCTCGTGGGGCAAAGAATGGCTGGAAATCCCAGAAAGAGAAACCAGTGGAAATGAATATTGTAAAACTTCCATTGTGTGTTTAGGAAATAAACAATTCTCAGTTTAGATCTACCATTGGAACAAAGTCAGCCTGCTGAGAGGCAATATCTGATATCAAACAATAGTAGAGATGTAAATAGCATTGCCCAGAGTGAGCAGACTGAGAGATCACCGGGCACACAATGCCCTAAGGGAGACGCAAGCACCCACAAGGGAACAGACAGGGCGACAATGGGTCAACTAAGGTCTAGCTTGACCCTAGAACTCTCTCTTTTGTCAGGCCATCAAACAATACTGGTGACAAAAATCAACAGCTAACACTACAACACAAAGCATAATATAATACAGAGCAGGTAAAGGAAAATTCACCCCAATAAAATAGAGTTCACTTCTTGACGAATTCTCCCACACCTTTCCGAGGGCAGAGAGTGACAGAAGGTGAGAGTTTTATTAGATCAAACAGGAAACTTACCTAAAAATCCCACGATGTCAGAAGAGTGTGTGATGGAAGATTAAATCAACAATTGTGAAATAATAATAGGGAGGAAGAAAAAACAAATTAAAAAAGATCTAAAATAAATGTTCCCATAAAAAAAGGATTTTAAACATATTTTTACCGATATATATTGTATACAAGATGTTTCCATACATTGATTTGTCAAAAAACACAGCACTGATTTTTTTTTTTCATTTTGATTTATATTTAACCAGTGTTGTAATATAATTTGAATGTACAAATGGGAGGTGAGCGGGTGTAAGATGTGTTAGTTAGACTGTATAAATGGGAGGTGAGCTGTTGTAAGATGTGTTAGTTAGACTGTATAAATGGGAGGTGAGTGAGCTTTGTAAGATGTGATAGTTAGACTGTACAAATGGGAGGTGAGCTGTTGTAAGATGTGTTAGTTTGCCTGTACAAATGGGATTAAAGGTCTGAATGACCACCATAGTAGAGAGGGTAGTTAAGCTAGTAAGGTCAAATACTAGTTAACAAAGAGAGAGAGAGATGAGAAGGGGTAAAGAGGTTTGTAAACAAGCTGACAAATCCTTTTTTAACAGCACAACTAAGGACTTGTATTTGACTTGGCTCTTAACCTCCCTGGCACCTGTGGGTAGTGTGAGCGTCGCTGTGGCTTAGGAGCCCTGGTGTCAGTAACAGGGCGTTAGGCAGGGCACCAGATTACAGCACATCAATTAAAACAGACTAATACCATTCACCATAGACAAACATTTCTTATTGAACTTATTTATAACAGACTTGAGGAGAAAGTGAACACAATCACTGACACAATAAATGTCAGTGAGCACAAATATAGCTCTAACTACAGTATTTAGTTCCTACACTTCACACTGGAGAAGGCAATGCAATTAGAGGAATAAACATAGGGTGATTGATTTTAGTTTGGTCTGATCAATGAGTGTGTATATATTGTTAGTGGGTACACATCAGTCTATTTGCCGTAAGTTCCTTCATTATCTTACTTATTTAGCTCTCCTACAGTTACCATGAGCCCATTCTTCAAACCAACTATGTTAAAGTCACAAATGGAAACTCCCTGTATACCTACCTATATATAAAATTTCAAACTATCACTCTTTCTGTTGTTTAAACAGTATTCCTTTGTGAGAATTTGTGGGTAAATAAAACAGAGAAAAGTCAACGAGTTAATCATTTCTCAGTGGTATCAAATGTCACTGTCAGGTCAGAGGAAACACTTCTCTTATCCAGGCCCATTTAAAGTGGCCTAACCCACCAACTAACCAAACTTTTATCAAAGGCACTAATCTTTCAAAAAATCTATAATACTAAATACAGTTAGTTTATTTTTCTAAACAATTCAATACATATACTTTTATTAATTGTTTCACTGCTGGACTAACAAAATGCTTGATATTAATTGTATTTTACAATTAGATCACCACAAAAAATCATTTACAACCATTAGCATAATATAGTATTAAATTCTTGTCAATCCTGAGTCTAGCATACAACAAGAGATACATTTCATCACAAATTCAATCCTATTAATAATTAAGAGAATTTGATTATAACAAAAATATTTTAGTTTCCATAAAAACTGAAAGTAAATGTTATCAGTTACCTTTACATAGAGCGTAATTAGCATATTCAGCCCTCCAAAAATTAATTAAAGCCTATCAGATAAACAGGATAGTGTATATGGATTTCAGGTATATTATAGAGCATATATCACAGTTACACGTTAATAATGACTTTACACAGAGCAGCTGAACAAAGAAATCCAGCCACAAGCACAAAATATATTTACTTATGCTAGTCTTTTGTTGCCTGAAGACACGCTTATTTTATTGAAAAATATAAGTAAATTTTGATATGACAAGTAGTTAAATAGGGTGATTAGTGATGTGGGTGCAATCTGAATACAGCTGCGTGGTCAGCCATGGGAAAATTAAAACTCATTGATGGATGGCTTTCTCTGGACAAAGATTTGATTTCAGGTTAAGCTACACTTAATATATAAGTAAAGCTATTAAAGTCAGGGGTATTGAAGAGTGGCCAAGCGAGGGTAGGAGAGGGGTGGGGCCCCCAACAAGGGTAATACGACAATACTGTCTCACATCCAAGAAAATGTCAAGCTAACATTTATTCATAGAAGCCAACATTATGAAGAGTTAGGGACAGATGCCAGTCGAGTTGAACTCCCTGAATCTGCCAGTATGTCCTTTTGTCTGTTTGGACTGTAAACAAAAACCAATGAAGTTTTTATAGCATAGTTTCTCCATTCACCATTCCCTTGGGCCCTGCTTTAATTTTTGCCTCTTAATTGGAGCTGACTACAATTAGGACACTTGACTGCCCTTAAATTTCACAGTGTCTCTGTTTAGCAGCATTTTCCCCCAATAACCTTAGATCTTTCAGAGGAACAAATCAACAATGCTATTGTTTAAATGACATATTATGTTTTAATGTGTCCCCTAAAGGTTCATTGGGGGGTCGCTTGGTTGCACACACACATAGGGTTACCAACCAATCAATAATGATCCATAATCATTTTAAACAAACACAGACATATCAGCCAATCAAACAAAATTGTCAGAAATTCAAAAAGTGTCACCAGTAAAATGTCAAAGCAAATGAATAAGGAATGTAAAACTTGAACAGAAGACTGTTAGACATAAACCATAAAGCATTATATAAGCTTATAGCACATTGCTACTCCATTTTAAAAATAAGGCATCAACATACCAGTGTCGCTACTTTGTCTTTGTCTTTGACTTTCTAAAAATTGATAAATAAGATTAAGTCATATTATTATTATATAATTATTGTACATGTATATATTAATGTGCTTGCATAAAATTGCCATTGTTGGCATACATGACTCATTTAATCATGTAATTTGTTTATTTTTCTTTCTCTGTGTTAATTCAAAGGTTTTAAAGTTTTCAGTTAAGACAAATCTATGGCAGAGTAGAAACAAAGTAAGCCAGATGTTGTGTAATTTTGAATCATAATTTCCCTTTGTTCGTCTACACTAGAATTATCATTTCATTGAAGCACCCAGGTTTGATTACTGCATGCTGGTTTTTGAGTCAGCCAGACAGTTCACAATAAAACCCCCAACAGTTGGATGTAGAAAAGTTCATAGCCTTCAGCCATAAAATGTCTCCAAGTTTAACCAGATATCCTTTGCTACTCTATTATTATATTGTATTTAATTTTTTCAAATATTCTGTGATGGCTAAGTTTATTCTGGGGAGAGTTTGGAGATCCTTGAACACAGGGAAGATTGGGACAATAGAATCACAAGCTAAAGATGAAGAGTCTGGGATTGCGTCTGCAAAAAGAAAGGCTTCAAATCTGTGGATTGGAAAAGAAACGTCAATTAAATGTGAGAGTATTGTATTAAAGAACGAGATCCAAATGCGGGGAGGTTGGACACAGAAAGCTGTTCCTTTGGGAGCGTAGAGAAAGTGAACTAGTCGGCCATAATCAGTGTTTGTCTGAGATTATTCGTCGCTACTTTGTCTTTCACGCATCCCACTTTCCTGTGACATCTGTTCAGTGTGTGGTAGAGGTCTACCATACCAGACAAGAAGATTAACTGACGAGAAAACTATGTGACTGCCAGAGAGGTGAACAAATTGATAAAACATAGGACCAAATAAAGATATTTATTGGCTGGGATAAAAGATTGTGTAGGAAAATAAGTGATAAGAGATTAGGGTTGATTGGAGTTATTAGAGAAGATTGCCAACACCTGCACATTGACTGGTGTCTTTACTTCACAGAATTCATTTCACACCTAAACCTCGTGTATAAGTATCAAATAAAGAATATGAGCTTGTTAAATGACCTTTCTCTATTGAGCTAGATCACGTCTTTAAATAACAGCCGGCCACTCACATACCTCGGTTGTGCCAGAGTTCACAAGATTTGAAAATATCCATTTTAACCAACTTTACAAAAATCAAACACTTAAAAATGTGTTCTATCTCCCAGGGTTCAGGACTTCTAAGCAAACGAAACATTAAAATGGAATGGATTGTAGAAATAGCAATTTCACTGTATGCAAATATCCATTTATCTCCCGGAGCTGACAGTTTATGAAGGATGTAATGTGAGAAGCAAACAAAGCTTCATACCTGTTGAGGGAATAAACCAGGTACTTGGAGACCGTCGCTAGACCACTTCCAACACACCAATACACAGAATTAATATTTTCATCGACTCTTCACCTATATTTTTATGCTTTGTCAAAGGGGCGAGTCGAAGTTTGATTTGCCTGGCATCTCTGTGTAACTTCTCAACACTGTAGAGTAGAGAGATAAACCTACATTCCCTACCACTCATTTATTTGAACAGACAATCTCCAACCCATTTCGAGAAGTTGCTCACTACTTCACTATCACTGTTTATTATGGACATTTTTTTATTGTCACAAAGGAGAAAACGCACACAGAGCAGGTAAAGTTGTCAAAGTAAAATAATATGTGTACATATAGAGGTCATGTAGATATAAAGCTGTCATGTCTAACTAATCTCCTGGCAATTCCCTATACCTACAGGAGATTTACTGTCATAATGATCAGGGATATTCAGTGAACTCTAGGAAAATATGTTATCCTATCATGATCAGCAACTATAATCTAACAATTCTGATAAATTTTTGTTTCATTGATAATTGAATGATGTAATGCTGTACACTTGAAATAAACAACAATGACACCAATAAGGTGATACACAAATAACATCAAAGATTTCAAAAATTAAATTGTAATATTAAATTACCTGTGCTAAAATGTTTTATTTTTGGAGATACAAAACGGCTATTGTTTAAGTAGAAAATATTCTGCTATAATGTTAATTAAATTAGCTAATATGAAGTGAAATCTACACTCTTAATATCGTGTATAATTGTCTTTACTTATTGTGTATATTTATTTTTTCTTGTTTAGCTTTCATATTGTAGTTTGATTGGCAAGAAACACACGTATATTATACAATCTCTGATTAGCTTATAAACTGTGTAAATTATGCCAAGCTTGTTAACTCTATTGTTTGATAAAGAACAAATTTCGTTGTGGAAGCTGACGTGTTTATGCTATGCCAAGTGCTGGCACATTGACACAAGAGGAAAAAAGTTTCCCACTTGATAAACAGTAGTAACAATCTGGAGTTGTGTTCTGCCTTACAACCCTTGTGCCCTTTACCCAGTATAGGTTATTCACCATAGACTCCTCCTACAGAGTGAAACACATACTTCTCTAAGATACAAAGAACCACTTGGAGAAAAACAAACATTTGCATTCAACATTTATTCTATTTAGACTGGCATGTTTTCTGTTCTCGGCTCATTTAGCATCTTGATGGTTTGTAACATATGTGTTTCTACAGCTCTTACCCACTTTACTGCAGAACAACACAGAACTAACAACTAATAAACAAGTTTTGGGATGGCAAAATACACTCTAGGGAAATAGCTGAATCTATCAGGAGAGATGTACATACAGCCAGAAAATGCATTCTCAAAGCTCTGTTTTATGTTATTTTATACAGCTCTTCACATAAATTTTCCAAGAGAATTTAGCCTGTGCCATACAGGCTCCACACAATTATACCACAATTACTATACCAAGTAGGTGAAGAGTTGTTACAAAGTGTTTTCTCAGTCACAGTGACAAATATCTATTCATTACCAGGCAAATTCTGCTGTCACAAAGGAATCTTCCAAATTAACTATCATATTAAACAGTAATTAGACGTGGCAGTTTAACTTGACAGAGCTTATTATTACATGACAGACAGCAGACAGATTTTTAGTTTAGGGCCAGTCTGACATATAGTGTCATAGAGATTGTCATGAGCATATATTTCACTAAAACATTTATAGGAGTTTTAATCGAAGGAAGACCATTCTGATCCAACTAACTAAAAGTCTAAATCGGTCCTAGATAGATCAAACAATCTTTGAATGTGGTTTCAATTATCAAAAATTGCCTTCTTTTGCAAAATGCAATTAAAATAGTTGGCTTTAGAACAATTTATCATTGGAACTTTTGAATTCCTTCGCAAGTAAAAAAAAATCACTAAAGTTGAATTTATCTTACAATGAAACATAATAGATGTTGAGGCCGAATAAATCTTAGTGAAATATAGGTAGAGGGAAATGAAGACAAGATGGAGTTATTAGGTGGAGAAGTGGGCAGTAAGACACAGGAAGCAGCTGTGAGGTGTCAGTCTCCCCAATCATACGCGACTTCTCTGTTTGCCCTTCTGACACCCATACCGTTATAATCACTACTCAAATCACATACAAATGCCCCCATGGCGGAAATTACTAGCAAGATTTCAATTCTCTGAGCAATGCATCATTTGTCATGAATTTCTCACCTAAACCCCAGTAATATATTATGGAGGATTCAGTTACATCTCTATCTGTTAGATTCCAATCACATGACATTGCCTTATTTATCCTCCATTCCTCAGTACAACAGATAACACTAATGCTGAGAATTGAATACCTTAGACACAAGGTACCATCTCCAATTCCAGATATATTCAATCTTACAATGAATCTTAAAGATGACCTGAGATCAAATCAAAGAGGACATTAAATGTAAACAACTTAGGACAGAAAATGTACTGATATCAAAAGGTATAATATCTAATATTTATTATTTTTTTTCAAATTTTTTGTTTTTAATGTTGTACCAAATAATAATATTGTTCACAATTGTTGTAAGAAAGGAAATGTCAATAAAACATCATATGCATAACATAAACTTACAAATAAAATAATTTAACTGATCAAATATTATAAAAATTACACCTTTTAATTTCATATCTGTAGGGTCCCTAAAATAGATTTTATAATAATTTACGTTTCATGTGTAGACATCAATAAAACAACCTGAACTGAATTAAGAAACCCAAATGTCCCTGTATGTTTCAGGATGAATCACTGTCTCTGTGTCAAAACGTTACGAATATCAATACCCATACCCATTTCCGGTATACATTAAATTTTCTTACAAAAAATTTTAATGTATACAATAAACCTAGTATTTCATGAATTCTGTGAAGGCGATAAAAAAAGGAATCAGATACTTTTATCAATTTAACAGAAGATTGTCAGTGTAACAAACGCATTGGAATCATCTGAAACTATTTCTATTGGAACCTACAGACGAGTGAACCCAATGAAAGGCAGAATTGTTTAGGAGATTGACAGCTAACATCACACACAAACCTATATCAAACATATATCATGGAACAGAGACCAAATGACAACTATTTCAACGACCATCTCCGCATCACTAACTCATAATACCAGCAAAGAGAACTGGAAAAATTGAATTCCCTTCAAATCTGATTTACCCCTCTCTCACTCCATTGATTTTCAGTCTGTAATTTAACATAGTTTTTGAAATGAGCTTTAAACGCTTACACCTGACCAAAGATATCAGACAAAGAAAAACAGAAAACATATCAAAATATAAATAAGTGCTTTTGACACTATAGAGAAAGCAGTGTGTTAAAGGGAGTAAGGCAGAATTCAGCCAACCTGAACATGTTACAAATGCAGCCAACTTACAAATAGTTTTTGATAAGTGACACAAAGGTTTTGTGTATTGAGGATTGTAAAGCCAAGTGAAGAAAATTGGTTGGAGGTAATTCAATACCATTAAATCACCCCGTGTTCACCTCATCAAAAACATACAGTCTTTTCTCCAACATTTCTCACTGAAATACTAGCATCATTTCAATAAAAAAAATTCTTTCACACTTTTGTTGCCTACCGATCTGTTTCAAAAGAAGAGACTAGGAAGATATAGAGAAAAGCAATAAAAATTGACATGAATTAAAAATAAGGTGTCCTGGGGAAAACATGTGACAATTTGGTGTACTTTTTGTTAAAAGTTTTCATCTTTTAGATCTGATAACCTTAAAGTTAAGCAGTAAAAAAGGAATTTCTGTTCCTATACAAATGAAACTTGATATTGTATGGGAGTTTAACTCTTCGGGTACAAGGCACAGGCTTTTGAAAAATTATTTGACTAGTTTTGTGAATTAATTCAGGTGGTATCTTAGTTGAATTACAATCTGTGATGATACTGTTTTAAGTAATAATGTATTTTATGTTTTTATTAACATGTGTACTTGTTAATTTCTATTTTCTATGCCTTATATCTGTAAGTTTTGGATTTCGCTTAATCAAATGGTTTACAAAAAAGTTTTGTTTTAAATTTATGGATGGAATACTTCAATTTACTAACAGTTCAAATGTGGATTAACTAGTTGTAAGGCTTGTAACAGTCTAATTATTAATTTTCTGGCTGTAACAGCTTTCCAAACTTTTAAAATCGTAAATGTGATTCACTAATTTATTTTATAGTATTATTTCAAATTGCAAACTTGTAACATCCTGGCAGTTATATGAGATTAGTTTCAATCACATGCTATATTTAGTACCACCACTATTACAGGATAACTTGACATTTTTATAATCTAACAGTTCAATATATCAATAATATTCTAATCCGACAACAGAATTACCAATAACCAATTATAAAGCCTGAGAGAATATCAATCTATGGCATTTTTAAGGTTCACTAATCATATGTGGTAATAAATGTGGGAATATTTCATTAGGATGTAATTAATTTAAAACTAATGATTAAAAGTACTGCTTCTGGCAATAAAGAGTACATATCTTGTCAAATGAATCAAGAGCTAATTGAATTATATCATTTAAAGCTCATTTATCCAAAGAATAAAAAGATTTAAATTTGTGGGGGGTTTTTGTTGTTGTTTTTTTACAATTTTCCTATAAGCTTATTTAGTATTTGTTCATTGACTAGCTGTTATGTACAATTACCCAAACAAAGGCTATAATGATTGTGACACAACTATTACACTGAAGGACAGCTAACCCATCTGTGTTTAACAAGGGGGCCCAGTGGGAGTTAAAAGTGACACCTATTTCAGGTGGGTCATGTCTTAATTACTCTGAAATCACAATGACATCATCAGAGGATTGTTACATAACTATCATCAACATATCCTAATCTCTATTACATGTTGACCAAACAGTCTGCTCTATGTACAGACAGATTAGACAATCACCACTTATGTGATTTACACTATTTAGTATTAACAAGAATATATGTTACAAGACACCAAGCCTGATTAAACCAGGCGCCCAAAAACACTTTTTTGGACATACCTTGGTCACTCCATTCTTCATTAATATTGTTTATCTTTTTTTATTTGTTAAAAGCTTTCTGCTAAAATGTAATGTCCAGTAATTTAATGCATATACCACCAGATTCAGATTTTGATACCAAAGAATTTAAGTTAGATTTTGATTATTTGATTGATTGATTGATTGATTGGTTGATTGATTTATTGATAAGTAGGCTGATTGGTTGATTCATTGGTTGATTGATTAATTCATTGCTTTATTGATCAATAAATTGACTGAAGAATATAAGCATAAGTAAATACAAGTTTGAAAAACTATCAATGAAAAAAGCTACAATTTCAAACAAAACAATCAATAATAAACTTACACTATATCAACAACAAAAAATTCAAAATTGTTCAAAAGATTTAATTCATAACTTTGAAACAAGGCTTTAGAAAAATATTTATGGCATTTCATACAAAACTTTATTGTTATTTTGCTTTGTTTATGTTCTCCTATTTAATAAATGGAACTGATTTATTCCGCTTGACATATTTAACTTTTCTGACTGATAAACTATTTTATTGATTTTGTTTAACAAAACATATTAGGCTACATGGTGACTAAAATGAATAGACAAACTCAGTCAAATCTTCCGTTGTCACTTGTTAATAAACTAATTAATTATAAAGGTGGAATCGCCTTACCTGGAGTTGGTACAGTCTTCATAAAGAACATCAAAATCTTTGCAGGAGAGAAGCTTACAGCGATTTACTCCCGGCTGTATCGCACCAAGTCCTCTTAATATACGCACTTGTTCAACGTTACATACTACAGGTAAAATGTCAAGGCGTTTCAGTTTGGTGTAAACTGTGTGTAAACCCCCGACAAGGTGCTTGAGGAAAAGTTCGAAAGCCTGAGGCAGACATATCAACTCTTGACCATCTACAACAAATGCTGCTACTTTGGCTCCTCGATATTCAATCAACTTACACACGTTATTTTCGGGATTTGATGGCATCGGAGGTGGAGAACTGTAGGTTGTACTTTTCACGGCCTGCATCTTACACGTCAAAATGTTGTTGTTATTCATGTTGAGATGAGGCCCGTGGCTGATGGGGAAGGAGACGGGTGTATGGGCGCTGGGCGGCGAAGAGCTGCCAACACCCACGGGCATGACCCCTCCCTGGACGGGCGAACTGCTAGGCTGGGACGGAGCCGAGGACACCATGTCTGCCTGACTGTGCGCAGGGCCGAGGGGAGAATCCATCGTTCTGTGCAAAAAAATACCCTGCTCAGTTACTTTTAGAAAGCAAAAGAGCACGCGGCGTTGTGTGATCAGTGTGTAGTGCTATGAACAGAAGGCGTGTTTTTAGAATGATCCGCCAATCGGAATTATGCTCATTACCGGGCCAGTGTCCAAGCTCTGTCTCTGCGATATGTCGACTGGCAAACCACCTTAACAAATCTCATAAAATACACATCACTTTACAGCCAAATCCAAGGTGCATGCGCAAACACACAGTCACTGAGTGGTTAAGGATAGAGAAGTCATTAAAACAAACTTAACTAGGGGGTAACAATTCTGCCTGTAGACTGGAGCTAATAATTGCTGGTCCGTCACAGTGGGGTACTTTGTTCCGCAGGCCAGACAACGACTGATGAGGCCACCTGATAATATCACTGATTATAACAAGTAAAGAATTTAATTCTCTGAGCGTTTTAAACAAAATCAAACCACAGCTTTTTGTTAAATAAACTTCTAACTGAAAACGA
The DNA here is from genome assembly GCA_031763545.1 of Mopalia muscosa. Lineage (NCBI taxonomy): Eukaryota > Metazoa > Mollusca > Polyplacophora > Chitonida > Mopaliidae > Mopalia > Mopalia muscosa. Next base: position 27,657 of record JARFOD010107210.1, read on the forward strand.
CAAAATTACCTAGTGTTAAAAAGAAGGCCTATCATTATATTATTTATTGATATCCTATTTGTGTAGGATTATATAGGCTATATGGCCCATCAAATAAAGAGAAAAAAGACACTATACTTAAAGGGAACTGTTTATACACGTAGCCTACACTTAACCAAAACTAGATCCATACATATCGCCTGAATACATATCGATTATTTATGGCAGATATACATAGATAGAGAAAACACAATTTAAATTCAGAGGTTTGCAGATTTAATAACAAACTGTAAACTAAACAGCTCGCGCTTTGCAATACTGTTCAGACCACAGTAGTGATAAAATCAGATAAAACAACTCTTGGAAGTCTAATAGCTCTTAGCTGAACGCAACATATACCAATAGAACAAAACGTTGTCACTTAAATTTTAGTACTGCACCTAACACCAACGTCAAGTCTTATTTGAGGGTTTTGCCAGAAAAACCTGGGCACGTTTGTCAGTCCAGCGTTGCTGTGTTTTTTCAGTCATTATATGTTACGTGCATCTCTTTAAGCAATTGTCGTCATATTGTAAGGGAATATAGAGTATAACTCAAACAGCTAGGCTGATGTTCCAAAAATAAAAACGAGGACGAATGGCAACATTTAAAATAAAAAGACCGAAAGGCGGGTGCTACTGTCAAATAATCAGGCTCTACAATAACCTTTATTTCCACAAAATAGGCTGACATCAAAGAATTCAACGGTACACGTTGGATATCATATTGCTAGTTATACATGTATCATATATAGACCTATTTGAAAGGGACGGTTATATAAAGACTCAATATACCGTAATTGTAAATCCGATTTATTAAACCACAGCTTGGTTTAAGTAAAGTTTTACTAAAACAAAAGTTGAACGCTATTTTGGTGGCTAAGACGGTCGCCGCTCGCACGCGCAACCATATGGTCGCGTGCTATGCTGATCGAAATATAATGTCCGAAAACTGTCGAGCACAGCAGTTAACAGTACAGACAGACGGGCTCACAGACTTTGCTCCTCGTGCCACTTCATGTCACTAATACACTGATAGATATTTGATTGTCAACTGTTGTTTTTCCTGTATGTAACTTGTCAACGCAGAATAAGTATGTCGAAATATACACACCTTTGTGTTCTTGCTGTACACATATAATTTTAGTCAAAGTGATCGCGCGGTCACCATATTTATCCAATTTATCATATTTTCGTTATATTGGGCAACGTTTACCCAACAACCGTCATACACATGTATAAAGATATTTTCTAACAGGTAAAAAATTCAAAGCAACCCCAACAATTGGACCTTTGGAAGGGTTATTCAATTGGGCAGCACATTTAATTGGAGTTCCACAAAACGCTGTACTCATTGGGTTTTTCATTGGAACAAATACTCACAGAAAAGATAATGTCTATAGTATTCTTTAATGAAAATTCAATTTAATCCAAACTGTATTTTATGCTGGAGATAAGGTACGACATAAAAACATCAGACAAACCCAAAAGCCTTTTTGTTGGTCTGCGATTCCAGGAATATTGAAATCTTTCACTGAAGTTGTTAAGTCATTTCACTGAAAAATAATACAGCTCACAGACACAATGGATATCTTGAGGACGTACTCTATTATAGATAATTTGTAAAAGTTAGTATCCTTAGTGGGTTCATTTCTGTGTTAAAGTAGCACCCTTTTTGGTTCAGGTTTTTATTGACCGATGTCCACTAGACTAAAAATCAATATATAAATATAATTAAGGATTGCCTTGTCTCGAATAGATAAATTAATTTTAAATGACGGAACATATATATTTCTTGAATTTCTTGCCTTGTTTTATTGAAAGTTTGCCTGAGCGTGTGGATCGATTGCCTGATTTTAAAAAAAATATTATTATCATTATAAGCGATTTCTTGGTTTATTTCCTCGCATAATTTGTTTCAAGTTAATTGATTGCAATCTTTGTTTAGTGGATTCATTAATTGCTTTGCTCTATGGATAAGTGGTTAATTTGTTTTGCAGGATTGTTTTTTTTATTTTGTAGATTCGTAGTGGCTTCATCCCTTGATTATATTTTTATTGTGAATTAATTGCTTGATTTGTTATGTTGATTAATTGCTTGATTTGTTATGTGGAGTAATTGCTTGGTTTCTTAACTGGATTGGTTGTTTAATTTGCTATGTGGATGGATTGATTGCTTGATTTATTTTGTCGATTGATTGCAACCTTCGTTTAGTAGATTCTTGCTGTATTTTTTTATAAAACGGTTTGTTTTGGTTTTGGCTATATTGCAGTTTGATTGTGTGTTGTTAATGTGTTTTGGTTTTTTTGTTTTGTTTTTTGCTTGATTGATCGTTTCGATGCTTTTTGTGTTCGTTTTCAGGATTGTTTTCTTGATTTGTTTTGTGGATTTATTTTATTTTATGAATTGATAGCGTAATTACAATTTTGTGGCTCCATAACTTCTTTGAGGATTGATTGTTTTTATTTACATTCTGGATTGATTATTTGTCTGATTGGTTGACTGACTGACTGACTGACTGACTGACTGACTGACTGACTGACTGACTGACTGACTGACTGACTGACT
>JARFOD010107211.1:0-15824 GCA_031763545.1 Mopalia muscosa
ACACACCAGGAAGCGTAGAATTATGGGAAACACTTGGGGACCCACCCGGCCGAAGTTGGCCGTTAAATTCGGTAGTCATCATCTCTGTATTTTGCCATTTGTTTTTTTAACAGGCAGGCTGGGTTGGTGTGGTAACTGGTCCAGGGGATTCTAACGCTAAGAGAGAGAACATTGAGCTGAGAAGACGAGTGAAAGAATTGGAAGCAGAGTTGAAACGGGCAGGAAAATCCACAGGTGTAGCAGGCGGAGAAACTGCTGTTGTTGATGTAAGATATGTATTCTTTCTATTCACTCCTCCCATTTTTTTAGGCCTGCGGCCGTTGCTTAGTGATAGCAAGTGTGCTTCCTAAACTGAACTTGCTTCGATTTACCGTTCACTGGGTCGAGTCCGCCTCTTGACCATCAGGTATATGAACAAGTCATTTGTTGTGGCTCCAGCAATCTCCGGGGTGGTTTTTACGAGGTTTCCTCTCGATTTTCCACCTGTGTACAGTGTGAAGTGGACAATCCGTCGTCATATAAGTGATTACCCTTGAGTATGCCGCGAAACACCAATCAAACAAACAAACCTCTCATTTTAGTTTAAACCTGCGGCCATGGTTAAGTGTCTAGCATGTAGGCCGACAGATCCTCCTACGATTTACTATTTACAGTTTGAGCTCATCTGTCCACATTAAGTGTATGTGTGAATCACACAATGTGGTTCTGGCAATCGCTTGAGTTGTGTTTTTGAGGTTTCCCCTCATTTTCCCACCATGAGCTGGACATTGAAATAGCAACTGAAAACAAACCAACTAACCACAACTGCTGCCAAATCCCATGAATTGAGAAGTTCTAATAAAATAATGTCAATTAACTGTTGTATCTATTTTTGCAGAGACAGGCGATGAAGAGAAATGAGAAGATTTTGAAAGAGCTAGAGAAGAAGCTGGACATGGAGATGAAGAAGAGAGTGAAACATGAACAGAATGTGAAGATCAAAGAAGAGGAAATCAGTGTTCTACAAAAGGTGAAGAACTTTTTGCTTTTCTTAATATGACTGTACATACATGTTGGGGCATGCAAACCTTTCGAGTTAGTGTGGATACAATTTCTGAGGAATCATACCTCAGTTGATGCTGAGACAGTGGCTGTGGGTTCAAACTTCAGTTGGTGGCTAGACAGTGGCTGTGGGTTCAAACTTCAGTTGGTGACTAGACAGTGGCTGTGGGTTCATACCTCAGTTGATGCTGAGATAGTGGCTGTGAGTTCAAACTTCTGTTGGTGCTGAGACAGCGGCTTTGGGTTCAAACTTCAGTTGGTGCTGAGACAGTGGCTCTGGGTTCAAAATTCAGTTGGTGCTGAAACAGTGGCTTTGGGTTTAAACTTCAGTTGATGCTGAGCCAGTGGCTTTTGGTTCAAACCTCAGTTGGTGCTGAGACAGTGGCTTTGGGTTCAAACTTGAGTTGGTGCTGAGACTCTCGCTTTTGGTTCAAACTTCAGTTGGTGCTGAGACAGTGGCTTTGGGTTCAAACTTCAGTTGGTGCTGAGACAGTGGCTTTGGGTTCAAACTTCAGTTGGTGCTGAGACTCTCGCTTTTGGTTCAAACTTCAGTTGGTGCTGAGACAGTGGCTTTTGGTTCAAACTTCTGTTGGTGCTGAGACAGTGGCTTTGGGTTCAAACTTCTGTTGGTGCTGAGACAGCGACTTTGGGTTCAAACTTCAGTTGGTGGTTAGACAGTGGCTTTTGGTTCAAACTTCAGTTGGTGCTGAGACAGTGACTTTCGGTTCAAACTTCAGTTGGTGGTTAGACAGTGGTGTTGCCTTAAAACTTCAGTTGGTGCTGAGACAGTGGTCTTGGGTTCAAACTGCAGTTGGTGCTGAGACTGTGGCTTTGGGTTCAAACTTCAGTTGGTGCTGAGACAGTGACTTTCAGTTCAAATGTCAGTTGGTACTGAGACAGTGGCTTTGGGTTCAAACTTCAGTTGGGGGAGAGACAGTGGCTTTGGGTTCAAACTTCAGTTGGTGCTGAGACAGTAGCTGTGGGTTCATACCTCAGTTGGTGATGAGACAGTGGTCTTGGGCTCTAACTTCAGTTGGTGGAGAGACAGTGGCTTTGGGTTTAAACTTCAGTTGGTGCTGAGACAGTGGCTTTGAGTTCAAACTTTAGTTGGTGGTGAGACAGTGGCTGTGGGTTCATACCTCAGTTGTTGCTGAGACAGTGGCTGTGGGTTCATACCTCAGTTGTTGCTAAGACAGTGGTTGTGAGTTCATACCTCAGTTGGTGGTGAGACAGGGGATGTGGGTTCATACCTCAGTTGGTGGTGAGACTGTGGCTGTGGGTTCACATCTCAGTTGGTGGTGAGACTGTGGCTGTGGGTTCTTACCTCAGTTGGTGGTGAGACAGTGGATGTGGGTTTATACCTCAGTTGGTGGTGAGACAGTGGATGTGGGTTCATATCTCAGTTGGTGGTGAGACTGTGGCGGTGGGTTCATACCTCAGTTGGTGCTGAGACAGTGGCTGTAAGTTCATACCTCAGTTGGTGGTGAGACAGTGGCTGTGGGCTCATACCTCAGTTGGTGGTGAGACAGTGGATGTGGGTTCATACCTCAGTTGGTGCTGAGACAGTGGCTGTGAGTTCATGCCTCAGTTGGTGCTGAGACAGTGGTTTTCGGTTCATACATCAGTTGGTGCTGAGACAGTGGCTGTGGGTTCATACCTCAGTTGGTGGTGAGACAGTGGCTTTGGGTTCATACCTCAGTTGGTGCTGAGACAGTGGCTTTGGGTTCATACCTCAGTTGGTGCTGAGACACTGGCTGTGGGTTCATACCTCAGTTGGTGGTGAGACTGTGGCTGTGGGTTCATACCTCAGTTGGTGGTGAGACACTGGCTGTGGGTTCATACCTCAGTTGGTGGTGAGACAGTGGCTGTGGGTTCATACCTCAGTTGGTGGTGAGACTGTGGCTGTGGGTTCATACCTCAGTTGGTGCTGAGACAGTGGCTGTGGGTTCATACCTCAGTTGGTGGTGAGACAGTGGCTGTGGGTTCATACCTCAGTTGGTGCTGAGACTGTGGCTGTGGGTTCATACCTCAGTTGGTGGTGAGACAGTGGCTGTGGGTTCATACCTCAGTTGGTGGTAAGACAGTGGCTGTGGGTTAATACCTTAGTTGAATAACCATGAGAATGGTGTATTACCAACTCTAACAAAATAACAAGCAGACATATAACTGTGAGTGTATTGTTTGTGTTTTAGGAGAATGTTGTGATGAAGAAGGAGTTAGAGAGGTTAACAGCAGAGATGTCCGCCCTGGGTGTTTCTGCTCGGGAGGGTGTGGAGGCGGCGGCCAGAGCCAAACAGTTCAAGGATCAACTGAAAACACTTAAAGAAGACAACAAAACATTGACAGATAACTTCAACAGTGAACGGGTGAGAACAATTTCCTTTAGGGGGTAAATTCAACTAAAGGCTTCAAGGGAATTAACTTGTAAACAAAGTGTATTTTATCAACAACTGTTAAAAATAAAATAATTACATGAACTAACACATAGAACACATTTAAATTTGTTGAGAGAGTATTTTGGTATGACACACTTGTTTTCTCTAGTATTTATAGGTTTGATTCTTTGATCCCTATCAAACAAACAAACCAATTAAAACTTTAAGAAGTAAATCGTGAATCAGGTCATACTATTAATGACATTATAAACTATCCCAGATAGATAGAAGGGTAGTTTTTGTCATCCATTGAGCTATCACACCTCATATGATAAAATTGACCTTAAAGGTATTCCCAAATGGGTTTAAAATAAGATTGAAAGTGATTACAAATATAATACTATAAACTATCTGTAAAATGCATCTCATATTCTTCCGACCAAGACTTTTCATACAAGATATTTGGGCTGTGATTTAAGCAGGAGAAACTCCTTTCGGAACTGTCTGTGTTGGGTAATGAGGACTCCATACTGGGGATACACAAAGATAATGCGTAATAACAAAATGGCGGTCAGGTTTCTATAGATACCAGTCAGTTGGTGAATTCTCCTGGTGATGTCACTCAGGAATCACGGTTGACACGGTTAAAAATCAGATGTTAGAATCCCAATTTCTCCACATGTACGCAAAATTTTTTAATGAATAAATTGCAAATCGTTCAGAGAATATTGATTTTTATAAGTTTTCTAGGTATCAACCATTTGGGAATACCTTTAAGAACAATGTTAAACAACAATCAAACAAACAATATTGTCTTGTGGTTGGCCTGTCTTGTCTCCTGCTTTCTGACAGTGGTGGTGGGTTTCCGTCCCCCATTGGGCTTGTCCACCATCATAAGGGGGAAATAGCCTTACAGCGTTTAACCCAATCAAATAAACCAACTTAGCCAGGAAGCTGCAGTTGGCCACTTGCTATTTACAACGTTGTACTGTTCATGGGATTAAGTCCGCCTGTATGAACAAGTCACATGTTGTGGTTCTGGCAATCGCTGGGGTGGTTTTAACGAGGTTTCCTCTCGTTTTTCCACCATAATAAGGCTAGGTGCAGTGTGAAGTGGACAATCCGTCGTCATATAAGTTAAATACCCTTGAGTACAATTTTAACTCCCAATCAAACAAACAATCTATTTACAACCATTTCCAGGTAAACCTTGTGTAAGGTTTGCTTTAAAATCAAAGTAACAAAGACAAAATTACAGCAGAATTAAATATGTATAGCCCACTCAGTGCTATTTTTGTTTTGGAGTGGTAACTTAAAGCAATACTACTGGATGTAATATCCCCTATTTCCCTTTAAAGGTTACCACAAAGTAGAGTAAACTTACAACTACAATAAAAGATACACATGGACACACGGTGATTCAATATTTCGGTTTATTTTAAAACCATTGTCAACATTCTTGTATTCTAGTAAAGATATATGAAGATATTAAGATATTTTTGTTTGTGATATATTTGCAAAGAAATGAATTGTTTCCATTTAGGTGTTGAGGAAGAAGTATTACAACATGGTTGAGGACATGAAAGGGAAGATAAGAGTCTATTGTAGATCAAGACCACTGAGTAACTCGGAGAAAACTGATGTAAGCAAACTTGTGTTTAAAATGCATCCCTCTGATGGTCCCTTAAGCAGAAAGAGAAAACAAATCTCATCAGTGTGTTTGTTGGTTTTGAGACTGCACTTACTTACATGTAAGTGTCAGTGACTTAGGGAATTGTGGGTGACTCGCTCTTGGTTTTGGCCCGCAGCCATGGCTTAGTGGTAGTGTGTGCGTTTACTAAAGAGAACCTGCTTCGATTAAAACACCAATCAATCAGTCGATAAACGGTTCACGGGATTGAGTCCGCCTGTCGACCAACAGCTATATGAGCGAGTCACATGTTGTGGCTCCGACAATCGCAGGGGTGGTTTTTACAAAGTTTCCTCCCTGTTTTCCACCGCAATAAGGCTAGGTGCAGTGTGAAGTGGACAATCCATCGTCATATAAGTGAAAAACCCTTGAGTAAGACGTTAAACCTCAAACAAACAAACACTCTTGGTTTTGTCAATTTTCTTGTGTAAACAATGGTTTACACCTTTGTGTAAAGCAGACCTGCTGACCAGTGTATTCAAGTTCTGGAGTTTGTGTAAAGCAGACCTGCTGACCAGTGTATACAAGTTCTGGAGTATTTTCTACACATGATTTATGTGAAATTTACCAAAAAGCCATCAAAATACATGTACATACAAATTATATAAAATTATTTTTACATGTCAGAATCTTTTTGTAACAATTTTGTTAACACTGAATTATTTAACCCACAGTTTACATGAGAGCATTACGTCATGGTCAAAACTGTGCAAGGGGGATAATTAGGTGCCTTTAGTCTCACACACATCCATAAGATGGAAGTTATCATTTTACCATTTTGAGGTAGATTTGTAAATTCTCTTGACGCCTCGAAATATTCCAAGTGTGATATTTATTACACAAGCCTTTGTTAAATCTTGACCCTCAGATTAAATATATTGAGTTTACTTGTAGGGTTATTATGAAGTAGTGGCCTCCCCTGATGAGTTCAGTATCCAGGTGGAGTCAAGCCGGGGTCTCAAAGAATTCCAGTTTGATCAGATCTTTATGAACCAAGCCACACAAGAGAAGGTCTTTGAGGATACCCATGTAAGTTACAGTCTACTGTCTCTCATTAATGACAGGTGGGGTGTTGGGCCGGGCCATCCTGTTGCCCTAGTGCCCTCTTAGAGTTTAGGGGCAACATGAAGCCAATGCGCATTGGACTGGCAAGCCATCATATGAGTGAAATAACCTTAAGTACAGCATTCAACCTCAATCACACAAACTACATTTTGTGACAGTTGATAGTTGAAAGACAACAGTGAAGCAGTTGGGATTCAATCAACATACATGTACTATCAGTGAGATAGTTTGTAAATGCAAACTCTTCTTTCAGTCAAAAAAAGTAGTCCTGTGACAATATCCACAGAGCATTAATATCATCTTTTATAACCAGTCATAGCTGTAGTGATCTACCTATTGGATAAAACATAGCCCTTTGTCTTTCTGTTCTTGAAATCAATTATAAAAATTTTCTGACATCTTTCCACAAATTTAGTGGGCTGAACCCTCAGTGTATGGTTCCTCTATATAGCTTCAATAATCCTTTGCCATTACTATAAAATAGTATAATGTGTCGGTGCTGGTAGGACGTAGTGAAATCGGGCTCCTGTTGCTACCACTTTTATACTCTGCTCAGACCTCTGATTTGAACCCAATTGCATTATACAGCTACTTTGAGTGCGTATATATATGTCTTGCATCATATTATGTGATTACTGTGATTATTTCTATTAATTCTATGAAAATACTATAGCTAGTAGACAGCTTAGGACACGTTGACCTCCTTGGACTTCCACTGTATGTAAACTTGTCCTATTCAATGCCTTACTCAATAGTACATTTACTCCACATAACCTGTACTGGACATGGATCAAGGTAAATCCGTGGCGAACAGAGCACAGCCCACACAAGTTCACAAAGTAGTGTGAGAAAAGTTACCTGAAGTGTCGAGAAAGCCAGCCGATAAAAAAGCAACATCAGCCATGTTGATCGATGACCAATTCATAATAATTATGGAAAAACTAAACGGCATAGTGACTACAGAAAATTTGTGTCAAGAACTAGAGATTAGTGAATCTTACATTGTTAAAAATATTACAGACACAATACAGCATCAAGAAGGAGGCATCTTCCTACTGGAAAAGGAAAACGATTCGTTAAAGGAATTTTACCAAAAAGACACACACTTCTGACCTTCTGAATAACTCACTGTAGCCCCATTTTGATTTGTTTGATTATAAGCAACTTTTGCTGGTGTCACAACTCCGTGCTGTTTTCAATAAGTTTCAAGGATCCTTCTTTATGGAAACAACAAGGCATAGTCTGAACTTGACGAAAACAAAGTCAAAAATGGTTGATTTACTTTACATGTAAAAATAACAGTACCCACTGAAAGCTATCATCTTTCTTAACCCCTCTGGTCGATCCATATTATCATACCATATACTCTTTATTAATTAATCATCATTTAATAATTGAATATATTGAAATATAAATAAGTTTTTTCTCTGATGCTGTTATGTTTCATGTGTGTTAACAGAATTTAATCCAGTCTGCAGTAGATGGTTTTAATGTGTGTATCTTCGCATATGGACAGACAGGTTCCGGGAAAACCTTCACCATGATCGGGGACAAGGAACAGAAATATCCTGGAGTTGCCCCCAGGGCCTTTAATAGAATTTATGAACTAATCGAGGAAAATAAGTAAGTCTTTGATTGTCATTTTGATTGTCATTTTGAGTGAAAAGTAAGACTAAACATTTGTGTTTTTATCCCATATTATGCCGTAGGAATATTGTCTTCACACTGTCTGTCCATCCGTCCATGCGACCTTCCGTCCGTCTGTCCATCCCTTAAATTTTGGAAACACATTTGTCTTACACTAAACTACATAACTATTTAAAAATTTCAATAAAATTTATGTTTGAATAACCAAAAGATTTAACTATGTCCATAATTAAAGCAGGGTTGCAATGAACACAGTGACTGTTTTAGATTGTTTTTCCTTAACTCCAACTTTGCTAGAGTACTTCCAAAGGGATAAAGTGAGTCACACTCAGCTCTTCCAAGATTATGATCCACCATTGGTGGTTTCATTGAACATTATGTGTTATGTTTCCACTATTTATTTTTAGTGCCCTCTGGCTAAGGGCAGTTTGTTTGAAAAGCAGCAATGCTATCTTTACTTAGCACTGGAGGAAAATTGACTTTTCAACATTATGGAAACGCTTTGTAAGTGATTTCAAATGCTCTAATGAGAATAGTTTTTAACTAACCAGCTTATTATATAACTGCTATTATTTTCACAAATAGTATAGTTTTTTAACTGTAACTGACTGATGGCCCTGTTCCTATCTTACAGGACCAAGTTTTCCTTCAAAGTGACATCCTATATGCTGGAGTTATACAATGACCATCTCATTGATTTGTATGGCCAAACTCATGAGGTAGGTATAATGCGCCTTAAATTATGATCTTATTCAAATGTAGCGGGGAGCTTCATGTTGCCCTGGTGCTCTCAGAGCTAGAGGGGAACAGGAAGCTGATCTGTTTGTGGTAACTATGCTGCGTCCTGTATTTGTCCCGTCCTGTCTTTGTTTGTTGCCAGTGGTGTCGAGGGTGGTTTCCTTCACCCATTGGGCTGGCACGTCGTCATACATGTATAAGTGAAATACCCTTGAGTACGACGTTTAACCCTAATCGAACAAACAAACAAACATAGGGATACTGTTAAAATTGAACACCCAGTTAATTAAAAAGTGAAGCGAAATGACCATTTTGGACACCATACATTTAATTTCTTACCAAGCCCCTGCAATTGTCTCTCATGTTTAGTGTACATCGATGATAAAGCATAAGTTTCAATCTTAACGCCTTGTGTTACATGTATGTCCGGTCATTGAAGTAATTTAACATCTAACACGTTATACACTGTAGGACATTATTTTGTCAATTCTGCTTTCAAAATCAACTCTGATGTGACCTGATTGTTTAAAAGGAGTGTTGAATCAATTTTTCTTTGACAAATCAAAACAAACCTGTTGAGTTTTCTTAGACCAGGGTAACATAGCAAGTTTATAGATATATTGTCATTGACTTATTGATTTCATTGACTTCACAACATCTGTTACTAGCTAGCTACCGATTACAGAATGTTGGGGTGCCCTACATAAATCTGTCTGGAGTGGCCTTTGTGTTAGATATCTAACGACCACCTTGCTGATAGTTATTTGTTATTCATCTGATTACGGATACTGTGGGGCTTATTTTGTGACCTCTGACACATTGAGATTTGGAATCCGTTCATTTTTTAGATCAGTCCATACAACCTTAACCCACCTTTAACCCAGTTGCTAACACAGGTTATATGGCAGTTGTTTAGTCAAAAAGGTATGTGTATATGATTTCATGTATGTGTAGGGATTGTAAATAGAGACCTCATCACACCTGTATTACTACATCTACATTGTTATCTATATTGCTGATAAAAACTACATGTATTTGATTGTGACTAGTTGGTTTTGGATACCTTTCTCAAGGTGTTCCGTATTATTTGATCAGATTGAGGAAAGGTAATTTGTATTTATAATTTGACCATATTATGTAAATTGGTATGATTGTTATGTTATTAGTGTTAGATTTGAAAGGGGTGAAAATGTCTGAATAGTGAACACCCTTTGGGCTGTTGCTCACTCAGCCTTTGTATCCAAGAAATAACCTTTATGGCCTTACAACCCTTGCAAGAAAAGCAAAAATGACAGCCTTCTACATGTGACGAAGTCATACAGTGTTTTGACATAATTAGTCAGTGTGTATTTGTTGATTATAAAGTCTGATAACCTTCAATCCCGCATGTAGTTTGTGATAAGATGTGAAAAACCATTGTATCTCTATAAAATGTGCACATGTTTGGGTGTCAATTGAAATGGTCAGATTGTGGAATCTTTCCAGACCTGACATTTCAGAGGCAACAACAATTTGATTTCTTGTTTGAGGTTGCACCATCAACTATAGTAAAGCTGTTGAAATTATAATACACAAATTACATATGTATACACTACCTAACAAACATGCAGAAGTTGAAACGTGTATGGAAACAAAAGGCTTGCTTCAAGATCTTTGTGATCAACATGATTCAACAGCCTCATAACACTGAACTACCAACATGTAGGTCACACAAAGGCATTTGATGCAGCTTGCCTGTAATCCAGCTTGTTGTCCAGATAAGTGGATTTTTCCAACTGATTTTAACACCTGAACCAGAGTGTGTCAGAAGGCTGCAGTGGCTGGTGATGTATAGCTATAATAATGCCGTGTCATGGGGGAGACTCACTTAGGTATGAACATTATATATAAAAACTTTATTTTCTGAGGGTAGAATGCAACATTGACCCTGTCAGTTTACAAAAACTGGTCTCCCCAGAGGCCCTCACATACAAAAACATGGTATGATACATGATGAGATACATGTTAGTGAATTTAATAATTTCACATATAAATGATGGTTAGGTAATAAACATGTCAAATGTTAACAACTAAGAGACAATGGTAAAATTTATTTTAAAAAAATAACAGAAAATAAAAAAATCAGAAAAGATCAAGAAAATGAAAAAGTAAAATATATAAGATATAAAAATGCAAAACATTTGTGACATACATACATGATATATACACAAAGTTATTTATACACAAATATTTACATGATATGGACATTAAGAAATAATGTATACATTGCCAACAAGGACAACAGTTTAATAGTCATTTTTTAGCGATGAATGTGCACATTCTATTTTTAAATTGTTTGTTTGAACTTGAATTGCTTAGTTTTAATGGAAAAAAGTTTAAGATTTTTAAACCATTATATTGCAGACTGTGGTTAAAGTGACTATATTAAATATTTCAACAAAAAATATCAGAGCATTTGTTTTAAAAAAAAATACATGTATAATGCAGTTTTCATGCAGTCCTCAGCCTGTGGCCCTAGCCTAGTGGTAGCGAGTGCGCTTCCTAAACTGAACCTGCTTTGAGTTATCGTTTACCGGATCGAGTGTGCCTGTCGACCATCAGGTATATGAGCGAGTCACATGTTGTGGCTCCGGCAATCACGGGGGTGGTATTACCAGGTTTCCTCTCAGTTTTCCCAGATTTGTTTGTGAGGTTCTGTATTTTTGTCCGTTGTCATATAAGTGAAATACCCTTGAGTACGACGTTAAACACCAATCAAACAAACAAACAAACAAACTCTCAGTTTTCTACCATAATGAGGCTGTGTGCAATGTGAAGTGGACAATCCGTTGTCATATAAATTAAATTTATTATGTACGATGTTAAACACCAATCAAACAAACAAACAAATCATGCAGTCCTCGTTACATAGTGTAAAAGCCAGAGGTTCTTTGAGACACCCAAGAAGCTATTTCAGAACAAAGGCTAAAGCAGAGTTGTGTGACTTGTGTCCACCCTGAAGTGAACAATAGCCTCATTTGGACACCCTGTGTTAATAAACTTTAACATGCAGAAGATAGGGAAACTGTTAAAATTGGACAGTGAAGCAAAATAATCACGATGGACTTCTGGCTAAGCCACTTTAGTTGAGACACCCAGTTTAGTCAAATTTAACGTGGGAGAGATCTATAGGGAAACAGTAAAATGAGACACCAATGTTTCTGTAAACAAAAATTATGTTACACTAAGGAGAGGGACGCCTTGATATGCAGGTACTGTAATACCAAGCTGGGTTTAAATACACAAACATTGTTTACAATTTTAAAGGGGACCATGATATTTCAATCTCTTAGAGACACTCTAAAAAGAATATATTGAAGACTTCCATATTATTATAATTCCATACTAATTATTTTTATGTTTCAATTAATTTCATCATTCAAGAAACCATAAGTTAATGGAAAGAAAAAATCTAATTTGCATGTCTCTTTTATGCTTCCGTATACATGTAGATCATTGGGGAAAAAAACATTCACTACATTTGCCAATATAGGTCATAAATCTGGTTTATTGTAGGTCATGGGTGTTATTCAATGTCGCAATGCCCCAATTTTCATGTAAGCTACAATATATGTAGCCTTCTTGCACTTCTGGTTTATTTATCTTTAGTTACATCATGCAATTCAACAAAAACATCTGGCGGGGTTTGTAAGGTGCTTACCACTACATGCAGTAACTTGAATGTTTGCTTCATAATGTTAAACAACATATATATATACCATATACAGGGTCCTTACCTTCTGTCAAAATGTTAGAAGGTTACCCATAACAACTCAAGAATAAGATCTATTCATAAGCTTCTCTCTGGAAGTTTATCTACAATGTAGAACATGAGATGATCTTAATTAATTGACATACCTGTGAGTAATTTTAGAAATATAAGCTTATATATGCCTATCTTGATTGCTTTAGGTCATGATAGATTCTTACACGACATTAATAAAGGTACCTGAAGTTGAAAACCAACATGTAGAACAGAAAACCCTTCAAACCTGATCATACCATTATAAACATTCTATCATTTTCTTGCTTATGATAGGTAACATATAAAAATAATCTTAAAGTTGTTGATGTTTAATGTCTTAATAATATTGTCAGAATCAGCATGGAAATGTTCTCCCAAAATAAATAGAGAAGTTGTTATCCACACAGGAGTCTTCCCACTGATGAGTTTCCCGAGGTATATGTAGAGTAAACTCCAATTCAATATAAGTTTATTACAGTTTATTTTAGAACCCCTGTCAAACAATCAACTTTCCAACTTTATGGAATTATTTCACTTATTGGTTGTGCTAGTTTCAATTATTGTTGGAATACACAGCTGTCATACGTGTATAAGTTAAATACTTTTAGGAATGGCATAAAACACTAATCAATCAATCTCCATGTATCTATCAATTTGAAAAAGGTATCTGTAGTCAGTGTCACAGTGGTCTGCAGATAACATTGAGAATGTCTGTGTGACCACAACAGAGCTAAAAGTATAAATAAAGATAATGTAATCTACATAAACCTGATGGCTTCCATTATAAATGAGAACGGCCTTTACAAATTAGTACTTTTAATGTTTTTTTCTTGTTTCTAAACATTGATAAACTTACATGTACAACCCTGGAAAATCATGCAATCATGGGACCCACGGTCGCTTTAAATCCTACGTCTGTAATAAAAATTTAAATTTAAAAAAAAAAAATTTGTATAACATTTTGTTATAAAACCCACTCCAATATTGATGTCAAACCCCCAAAAAGTTGAATTTATTACATACAAGTTAAACCTATTATAGTACCAGTAAATGATGTTTAAGATTTCTTTCCAACCAAATTCACCGTACATGTATGTAGAATCTAGAATCTGGTGAGAAATTTTTAACCTGACAACTAGTGGTTGGGAGAAATTTTACATTTTTTGCAGGGGTGCACAGGTACATGCAGGCCTGTGCTGTTGGGGAGAACGGAGAGAACGGGATCTCCCAATGGTTAGGTAATCTAATTTAGGAGGACTGATTCATAGGTTTCCCAAACTGTTTGCAGCCTTTGTCTAAATTTGCATTTGGCTACTAACTTTGACAAACTTAGTCAAAGCAATTTTACTTTATTTTTCACAAAACCACATTTATGTATTTAAAAATTCAGCAAACCAGGGGAAAATGCACCCATTAGGTTATCTCACACAATTTAAGAGAACCGATTTTAAGGTTATGTCGGGAACGATTACAGCATAGGTCAGCACATGTAAAATGTCTAAACAAATTAAAATCAGGTCTAAATTGCTCCTGTGTTTTGTTTGTAGCTATTGAGATCTAACAGAGGATTATAAATGCCTTATTTACAGTGTTCAGTTAGGTCAAGCTTAATACTGGGGTTCATGGAAGGTCACCCTTTCAGTTATAAATCGAATAAAACCATAGATAAAAGGGGGCTATGGTTAACATTGATTTCACCCAAAAAATATGGAGATAGATGCACGATTGGCTTTTCTCATACCTTATCGCGTTACTTGCCATGGGCAGGCAGTCACTCAATGTCACGGGATGTTTTGCCTAGAAGAAATGATAATAAAGCCAGTAGTGCACCTTAATGCAAATATGTCAAAGTCATCTGATTTACTTCAATGTTGATGTTGTTACAAGTCATGTGTAGTAAACAGGGGGAAAATGTGAACTTTACTCCAGTTTTTTTAAGCACTTTTTCACTTGCTTAAACAGTCAACAAACAAAAAAGGGGGAACATTTTCGTCTGATTTTTTTTCGGTTGGTAAAATGTTGCAGAGCCCATTCAGAGGGCAGACCAGTGGTCATCTCCGATGTCCAACCAGTTGTTTTTTGAGCAACCAACTTATTTAGTAGTATACAAAACATGCAAATCATGTGCATACTAATTAATGTGTTGATGTTTTGGCATGTGTTAGTACAGTTGGCTGTATAGTTGATATACATGTGGGAAGTGAACTTTTGACCTGCTGGACCCTGACCAGTGATGGTTTGTTTATTATTTTTATTAGGTTTACACAGCAAGCATCCTCTTTTTTTTTCTTTTTTTTTTTTTCTTTTTTTTAGGTTGGTGTTTAAATGTGTGTTTCTATTCTATGTTATCTAATGTTGTATTGTTGTACAGTGTTTAACACATCTTGTATAAGCTTATAGTGTTTTGGGGTCTGTATTAGGTGGTGTTTGTACCTGTTGACCTTTTATGACAAATAAATCAAGAAATGTCTTGAAACACACAAATATGACACATCTGACCTGGGATAACTGAAGGAAGGTTGGAAGGAACTTGATAAACTTATCTGTAGGGTGCAATAATAACATTAGCTTATTACATTTAGTATTTAAGTTTAAGTGAGACAGATTTTCAAGAAAGATTATAGAACTATTTGAGTAGACCTACTTCTTATCATACATATGAACAGCTTTGCCACAATAGCCTAGAAATCATACTTGTGAGCACAGCAATGCAAGAATAGCCTAGAAATCAACATGATAGCCTAGTGTGGGGTGGTTTTATTAATACATGGAAAAAAAGAGAAAAAAAAGAGCTTTTTTAAACATAAGTGGTTTCTACTGGTTTGTTTTTGACAAATGCGAAAGAGGATGTCACAAACCAATAGTTCCTTCACGTAATCAGGGAAATATCCATTTAAAGATTTGTAAAGGTCAACAATTTATTATAATTTAGTAGTTCATAAATAATCATTAAGTTTTATTATTGAAACATTTTATCTTTTGTCAAATTTGTATTATTTTCAAGCATTAATCTGGCTGTATTTTTCTGTAATTTGTAAATTCTGTCAAGGAGGTGTTTTGAGCAGTTTCTCCACATAGTGATGCCAAGTCAAATGTGGTAAAATATAACCATTATTAAAAGCTATTCTAGTTTTATTGAGGAAGGATTTGCTAATGCTTAGCACAGAGAGTAACTGTGACACAACATTGCATAATTTTGTTATTTGGCTCTGCCAGGTGAGGTTACCGAATTTAACGGCCTGGTTCGTCCGGGAATAATTAACATCGTATTCGTCCGAATTGAGTACCGGCATGTATCAAAGGCGATGTCTATTAACCGCCTGGGGCGTTTGCTAATCACTCCCAATCACCTACAACAACAACGCCTTGTGATCGCACAGCGTGAGGCAAACTCGCCTGACAGGACGGCAGACAAAGGCCAGCAAAGCACAGCAGAGATCTACTGACTTATAATAACTGATTGTTAGTGTGACTCAATAACGAA
>JARFOD010107222.1:0-15824 GCA_031763545.1 Mopalia muscosa
CCCCCCCCCCCCCCCCCCCAACCATACGCAGAAATCCCCCCTAAGGTCGTCCCGCCCCCCTAATGTTACCGGGACGACATTAGGAGGGGGGACATTAGGGGGGTCTACACACCAGTTCACTTCTGTCTGCGTAGGAGATGGCTCCCCAACATGACACTGCTTCCATCGAATCTGTCAATTTGTGTAACAAAAAGTTCATTGCAGCGCCTGTATACGCGTTGTATTACCATCATATCTCTGTAGAAGGAAGCGTGACTCGTCGTTGAACCATACTCGTTGCCAGTTTCCAGCCGTGAACATTCGTGCACCAGCGAACGCGTAAACATCGATGTTAGCATTGCAGAACGGGGTCAACGTATGGTCTCCTAGCCTGTTAGCCGCTTTTGAATGATTTGTGCAGACACCCGTCTTAAACCAGGCACTTGCCTGCAGTTGTTATGCGAGGTCTGCCACTTCAAGACGGGTCTTCTGCAATATCGAAATCGCTGAAACCTGTTCCAAATACGTAAAATAGTACTCTGTCTGACGTTCATGTGCCGTGCGACTTCCGACTGCGATTCACCAAACTGGAGGCGGCCAATCGCAATGTTTCGATTCGCAAGGTTAAGTCTCGGCATGTTGTTACTCGTGTACAGAGAAATGGGAAATGCACATCATGGAATGGAATGGAAATTACTATTGATGTGCATGCAGTTCTACGTCATTGGACTATGCGTGCCATTACTTTGCACTATTTATGTCAGTAGATCAGTTAATGTGAAATAAGTATTGACTTTAAGAGATTATACCCACAATAAGCGACTGAAAAGAATATCACAAACAGATTATAATGGGGGCACTTAAAAAGGAAATGTTGTCAGGGACTAAGCAACGGTCAATGCACATCATGACCAGAACTTCAGCCTTATACCCATTAGGCCTACTACCCACTATTTTCTCCAAGTTTCATTTGCGTTCGTCAAAATCTTACTATTGTATGTCGCTTAACACAACATTCTACAAAAACGCGCCACAGCGTGTGGTTTTTTTTTTCCCAGTGTAGTTGACCATGTTGTCCAATTCCAGAAGCATTGAAAAACATAATCATCCATGGCCATTGTAGACAAGAACGATTTTGTAAAAAGTTCAACATTGTCTTGTGACATTCACCTATGCGTTTCTTTTTGACACAGTATATGAGGGATAGAGCAGGAAGTTATATATCACCCCGAGGCAACACGGCAGAGAAGATCGAGATATCATCCGACTGAGGCAACACAAAGAGAAGATCGAGATATCGTCCGACCGAGGCAACAGGGAAGAGAAAATCGAGATATCGTCCGACCGAGACAACACGGAGGAAAAGATCGAGATATCGTCCGACCGAGGCAACACGAGAAAGAAGATGAAGATATCCTCCCCCCCCCCCCCCGAGGCAACACAGAAGAGAAGATCGAGGTATCACCCCCCCCCCCCTCGAGGTAACACTGAATAGAAGATCGAGATATCCTCCCCCGAGGCAATACGGAAGATAAGATCCAGATATCATCCGCCCGAGGCAACCCGGAAGAGGAGATCGAGATATCCTCACCCCGAGGCAACACAGAAGAGAAGATTGAGATACCGTCCGACCGAGGCAATACGGGAGAGAAGATCGAGATATCATCCGACCGAGGCAACCCGTAAGAGAAGATCGAGATAGCCTCCCCCGAGGCAACACGGAAGATAAGATCGAAATATCATTCGACCGAGGCAACACGGAAGAGAAGATCGAGATATCGTCCGACCAAGGCAACACGAAAGAGAAGATCGATATATCGTCCGACCAAGGCAGCATTCTGATTTGATTTCTTTTATTTCACCAACATATAGATAATATTTTTTGGTGTTTTACAAAATCTGTCGGGAATAAACCCCTTATCGCTTGTTTTATCCCTTATATAATCCGATAAATATAAATTAATATTGGTGAACATTGTGGATTTGATTACATAAGATAGTTTCTCTACCCGCAACAAAAACGCATACATATATCTATGTGTTACGTAATTATTATTATAGTTTATTGTTGTTATTTTTTTTTATACAATTATTACTGAGAAATTATAATGTATACATATATTTTTAATAAATGAAGAGAAAAAAGATATATATACCAATATATTCACCCGCATTGTAGAAATAATGATGCGGGTAAGAGGTAAAGATATCCTCCGACCAAGGCAACACGGAGGAGAAAATCGAGATATCTTCCGCCCGAAGCAACACAGAAGAGAAGATCGAGATATCTTCCGACCGAGGCAACACGGAGGAGAAAATCGAGATATCTTCCGACCGAGGCAACAAGCAAAAGAAGATCGAGATATCATCCGACCGAGGCAACACGGAAAAGAAGATCGAGATATCATCCGACCGACCCAACACGGAAAAGAAGATCGAGATATCATCCGACAGAGGCAACACGGAAAAGAAGATCGAGATATCATCCGACCGAGACATTCGCGATGAATAGTCCTGACATCATTGATGCATTAGTTGAAGTGGCGTTACGTTTATTGAGTTTCAAGTGACGTGCTTAGTAAACTGCTATCAAGTACTGAGTTTGGCTTTTTGTTTCTATATTTCTTCAATGGAATTTCGCCAAGTTTGTAATGCTAATTGATGCCAGGCTGAAGTGTAAGCCTGGTATTGTGTATTTTACCCTTGTCTTGGTAGGATGGCGGTAGAAAGACAGGCCACTTCACAGCAGTGTGAATCAGCAGGGGATTGCTTAAGGGGAGTTAAGCAATCCCCTTAACTCTGTTACCTTGATACTTTACTAAAACAACCCTATGAACTGTCTTGGAACAGTGCAATTTAAAAAACCCTCCTAACTGCCTTTTTGAATTCATTCAGAATGATGCCCAAATGTGTTGTGCCTTTTGTAGCTGGAGCATCTTTCAGACTAGAGCCTTTGTGCACTGGCCGCAAGTTTTCTGAGTAACGAAGGTGTACATCTTATAATAGCACGGGGAATGTCATAGCCTTAGGCATCATTTGTCGTAGGGAAACATTATTTATATTCCGTCCACATTCGACAAAAAGAAAAAGTGCCGTACACAAAGTAAATTGCAATTAATGCAATCTGCACAGAGAATGCTACAAAACCAAATAATTCAACTTTGTTGTATTTGTCGGAGCAATAAATACAATAGTGCAAGGTTTTGATTTGATGTGGTTTCATTTCATCTCATAAATTTTATCTGAGTTTGTCAACGTTGATATGGCAACGCGCTGCCAGACTAGGTAACTTAATATTTCTGACTGGTTGTTTTATATTGCGGAAATTTCTTGTGGTTTTGGCTGCAATATAATGTTTATAAGTGAACAGGAGGTTATTACTATATCTAGTGTTCAAAGATTCATGAACATCTGATTTTGTTAAAATTATGTTAAAAATCCTCCCGGTCGCCATGTTTTTGCACTTTTGAACAGTTAACAAGGAAGATCCACCCAACTGACCAATCAAATCTCTTTCTCGAAACAGCGCCCTCTTTTCACTGCGCCACAAATTGTAGTCAGCTGTCGACGTTTTTCAAGCGTATTAGGATACAGCGAAGGTGTAAGTCATGTATTGTCGTGACCAGGGGCCATGCCCAAAATGGCAAATATCACCGGTCTAAATACCGGCATATGGTGTGCAGATTTGTTTTCTCCGAACATTCGACAGACAATAAAAATGTCTAAAAACTTGTCGCCTTCAATTTTCTTTTTTTCTTAATTGAATATAACTGTTAAGATCGAGATTGGTCAATTTCAAACACGTCTACTTCACTATTACTTTAATCTAGAATATCAGAAAAATCGGTTTTAGACTTTCTTTTCGGCGTCTTTCACTGTTTTCCATTTCGGTTAGTTTGAAAGTATTGCGACGGGGAGGAAACTTTAATACTATATCTGATTGGTTGTTAATTTTCGAGATTGTTTTCTCCTAACGTCATAATGGTTTTAAAAATCTAACTCCCTGCCAACGCCATCGACGACTGGGATGGTTCGAACTTTGACCCGGTATCAAAATGACGACAATGGTCCCTGTGACGAGGTATTTAAAACCACCATACTAGAGGACCGTTAAATATGTGCCAAATGATTTGGTTCGTCGTTGTGACATTGTGTTAGAAATGGAAACACTCGACCTGATATGATGTTAAGTCAAGTCATCCCGCGGGAGAATACGACAAATGCTATTGCGGGACTTAGATCATAAGATAATCATGCGGATTGAAGCAAAAAATCTGCTAGGTCAAGTTATTTAAGAAGCATCTGAGCCGCTATCATATTAAATTACTGGTAAGGGATTTCCAATAAGGCGTGTGGTCATCTAACAGTTAATTTTGTTAATACCACTGCCCACGTGGGCTTGTACTGAATGAAAATGGCTTTTCATTCTTCACCTTATTGACTTACAGAAGCATGTCCCAAATAGATGATTTGCGTAGAATCTTAAATAATAATTTTTAATCAGTTTGACATTTAGTATAAAAAAGACAAAGCTTTTGATCGAACCATACCAGTATCGACAGTGTGACCAATATAAAAATACCAGCGTAAAGCAGATACTCAAAGATTTACAATATAAAATGTTCAATATTTCATTCAGATTGGAAACAAATCCAATCAATGTCAACTGCTACCAACAAGAGAAGGCGGAAATGCATCTTTTGCTGGTTGTGAATTTGATAAATGAGGTACGTCTACGAAATTGATTTGGGTTTACTAGATGTCAAACCGGAAGAAGAATTCATGTACCGTTTTGAAGTAAATGGTAGGTAATTGGTGAAAATTTGGCTGATGACGGCATACACAACCAAGATGGTAAGTGTGTTAGAATAGTGAAACTCTAAATGCCAATTATAATGCTTTATTAATCTTTACGAGGCTAAAGTGAAACATTTAATAAAATATTACATTTAAGTTATACTCACGGTTAAAAAAAGATGTATATCCTTTAAACTGGTTTTCCTTAAATGATATTAGCTTATCATGGCTGTTCAACTTCGTCGCACACTTTCAGGAAATTATCAAATAAATTGCTTTGTTTCAACAGATAAACCATATCTGGGCCCTTTCTCATGGATTCTGGCGAGAATTACTATGCATGTCACGCCTAAAATAAATTATTTCCGACGATGTGCATACGTTCATAGTGGTTATGTAAGAGTTTTATATGGCTTATTTGAGTCTCTGGGTACCAGCATTTCGTCGATAAGGTGTTCCGTTAAGTACTTAAGTTCATTCTAATACCTCCCGGGGGATTGACCTTTTTAGTACTTAGGTTTCTCCTTACACCACCCGGAGGATTGACCAGTTTAGTGCTTAAGTTATTCTAATACCTCTCGGAGGATTGACTCGTTTATTACTTAAGTTTAGTAATAATGTTTAGTACCTTAGTTACTTCTAATCACTCTTGGAGGATTCACCAGTTTAGTACTTAAGTTACTTCCTATCCCTCTCGGGGGATTGAACAGTTTAGTTCTTAAGTTATTTCCTATTTCTCTCGGAGGATTTGCCAGTTTAGTACTTAAATTACTTATAATCCCTCTCGGAGGATTCGCCAGTTTAGTGCTTAAAGTACTTCCTATCCCTCTCGGAGGATTGAACAGTTTAGTACTTAAATTACTTATAATACCTCTCCGAGGATTGACTCGTTTATTACTTAAGTTACTTCCTATACTTCCTGTGGGATTGACTTGTTTAGTACGCAAGTTACTTCTAATCCCTCTCAGAGGATTGATCAGTTTAGTACTTAAGTTCCTTCCTATCCCTCTCGGAGGATTGACCAGTATAGTGCTTAAGTTCCTTCCTATCCCTCTCGAAGGATTGACCAGTTTAGTGCTTAAGTTCCTTCCTATCCCTCTCGGAGGATTGACCAGTTTAGTGCTTAAGTTCCTTCCTATCCCTCTCGGAGGATTGGCCAGTTTAGTGCTTAAGTTCCTTCCTATCCTTCTCGGAGGATTGACCACTTTAGTACTTCGGTTACTTCAAATCCCTCTCGGAGGATTGACAGTTTAATATTTAAGTTACTTCCTATACTTCCCGTGGGATTGACCAGTTTAGTACGTAAGTTACTTCTATTACCACACGGAGTATTGACCCGTAGTATTTAAGTAGTCAAGTTATTTCCTTCTTATACCTCCAGGATAATTTGACTTTTTAGTACTTGATTTAACTCTTATACCTCCCGGGGATTGTCCCTTTTAGTGCTTAAGTTATTTCTTATACCAAGCCCCCCCCCCCCCCCTTCCCCTGGACGATTTACCCGTTTAGCCCTTACGTTATTTATTATACCTCGCGTGGATTGGCCCTTTTAGGAATTACATTCCTTCTAATACCACCCGGATGATTTACCTGTTTAGTACTTAAGTTACTTGCTACACCTCCCGGGAAATTTGCCCTTCTAGTACTTAAATGCATACTTATACTTCCAGGGGCACTTTAAGTACTTACGTTACTTTTGAAATACCCCGAGGATTGTACTCAAGTTACTTGTTATACCACCGGTGTCCTGATGATGGTTTGATGAATGAGCCGAAAAGTTGGGTCAAAATGAATTCATGATTTTTCTTCGGAGTTGTTACTATACTTCACTATGTTGAACTCCTCGGTGGTAGTCATAATATCACCAGGAGGTTTGGCCATTTTATTACTTAAGCTATTTCTAATACTTCCCGGAGAATTGACGCTTTTAGTACTTAAGTAACCATTAGTAATGCCACGAGGACTGACACTTAAGTACTTAGGTTACCTTCAGTCATAATATCACGAGTATTGCCCTTTATTAATTAGATTATCGTTGATAAAGCCACGAGGATTGACTCCAATAGTACTTTCCTTTAATAGTTGATGATGGACCCCTTTAGTACCTAGGTTAAGTTTAATAAAGCCACGAGGATCCGATTGACCCTTTTAGTACATAGGGTACCGTTAATAAAGCCACGAGGATTGATCCCTTTAGGTACTTAGCGTACCTTAAATAAAGCCACGAGGATTGACCCCTTTAGTACTTAGGGGACCATTAATAAAGCCACGAGGATTGACCCCTTTAGTACTTAGGGTACCTTTAATAAAGCCACGAGGATTGACCCCTTTACTACTTAGGGTACCTTTAATAAAGCCACGAGGATTGATCTCTTCAGTTCAGTTAATTGTAATCCTGTTTGGAGGATTGGTCCATTTCGTATTTAAGTTACTGTTCACAAAGCCAGGAAGTTCGACTCTTTAGTACTCAAGTCTCTCCCGTTTACCAATCCATTGTTAATGTGTCTTTGCACACGGTGAGATAAGAAATCTGTATTTTGCAGTCGATGGATTATATACAGTTCACTAATCAACTATCTGATACATCTGCTATCCTGTGCTTCCCTGACACTAACATCAGCATCTGTTATCCTGTGCTTCCCTGACACTAACATCAGCATCTGTTATCCTGTGCTTCCCTGACACTAACATCATAAGAATCATTGAATAAATGACAGCAGGTTTTGACTGTTATCTACAGAGAATCCTGTCTGTACCTACACCTAAATCCTCATTGCGGAACAAGATGTATTGATCTTTTCGTCACATGTGTGGTTTTGATTTTTCTTTTACTTCTAACATCTGTTCTGAATTGTGATGAATCGCTCAATATAATCTTCCTTCGCTGTATGTAATCAATCTGTTTGTCAATCATGACCCATTTTAAAGTGGAGCAGTTGGGTCGTTATATGTTCAGATGAACATACATCGTGGCAACAACATATCACACATCACAGAAATACCTGGATGTCCTTCCTTAATACATAATTCAATGTTTAATTCAATTGACCATTCAATGCTTTCCCGGGATAATGATACTAGTATACGAATAACTCTATAGAGGTAAAATATATTTGATTAAGATCGCGGAAACACTTTCGATTTGTTAACACAAGTATAAGTTGACCTTCATTGACCGCGACCCCTTCTTCTGCGCATGCCGACATGCTACGCGATTTTCCTTTAAAATTTTAAAGGTTTTCCAAACTGACTTTTCATTCTGGTAGGCATATATGGAACATTTCATGATCTTAGAATGATTTTATTCGTAGTTGTTAAGCGTGTAAGCTTATTTAATGAATAACACGCTTACAGACACAACTAAACTATACAACTAGACTAAAAGAAGTCTACAAGTCAAACGAACATGTGGTACAAATTTCATGGAGTTTCATGTCTACTGAACAAAACAATTTAAACATTAGCAAAATGTACACCTAGTTTTTCCTCTCATCCTTAGGTTTGATTGTTTTTTTCTCGTAACTTCCAGACATCAATTTAAACAAATTAACAATTAATGAAACCCTTATACATTCTTCAGTTCACTATTTATAACTCCCGTTATTTGTGATAATATAAAAAGAATTTGCTCCTCTATGGATAACTGTATCACTTTGAGGTAAATAATACCGTCCATTCAATAGTGTCTTTTGATGTTGACAGATTAATTCAACCTGCTGCGCTATAGAGCGCCCTCTGATTTATTTGGGAGTAATTTAAACTTGTCATTCTAATCTCTGTAATAGATACTGGCTTTTCAGATGACAACTCATAACGAGACATGAATGCAAATTAGCTCGATATTAACGTGGCGAATTTCTTCACATATGCCCTCATATAATACGAAACAGATGGCCTACACTGATACAAAGAAAGGTCAGAGGGATTATCACTGTTAATCCCGATCAAATCCATGTCTCCATGGTAACACCACGAGCTTACCCTAAATACTGTTAAATATTACATAACCGTGGTGATGAATGGTGTATTTAGAGATATTAAAAACATTTTGTTTCCATTCTCAGTGTGGTTCGTCACATTGCGGAATCACTGAATTGAATTGAATTTTATTTAAGCTTAGGCAATATTGCCTTTCGCTCAAAAAAGAAAACAGATATATAAACACAATACAAAATGTACTTGCAGTAATACAAATAGTATGATAGCAGTAGGAATAAACTATAACAAATGCGCCTTTCGGACATCTAAGGCTTTGCATAGGTACAGTGAGAGATTTTTCAGTTCACATTTTGAACTTGACGACAACAGTTGGTGACATTTGAAAACACTTGGGTGCCTCCAGTAATATTGTTTTAGATATTCTTTTCTGAGGTGAGTATACAGAGTACATACTAATAGAAAATGGTAGTCGTAATCAATATCATTTAAAGAACACAATTGGCAAATACGTTCTTTACGCTCCATTCTGTTTCTTCCGTGTCTACCCGTTTCTATCCTTAAACAATGTTCTTAACCTAGTTAATTCTGTTTTCCGTCTATCGTTGGTTACTTTCAGTAAGTAAATTTCAAATTCAAACAAATGTTTAATTGATTTATAAAAACAATAGGATACATTACAATAGGATACATTAGAAACACAAAAAAGTACTTTACATACCATCAGACAATAGTCAGAATGTGAACATCAACTATTTCCACAAATCATATCAGTTCAACATTCTGCTGGTCTTGTTACATTATCCTTTAAATTCAATACACTTGTGAAATTACCTACATGTGTCAATCGGTGTCGGTAGGAATTTATCCAGATTAATTAAGATGACAAGTCCTTGATTAACAGTAAACGAAATTTAGCAATACACTATGGCACAAATAAACAAATACTGTAAAGCATAACCCATATTGAACTTAATTGACAACTGAACTTATGTGCAAAGCTTACGGCAAAAGTATACTAAATATACGATTTATCTGACCACAAACATTTAAAATGGGAATAATATAAATCGGTTTATCCTTACCGATCATAGCCTATTTAACACAATTACCATGGCGTATAGCTTACTTCGCAAGCAACGTACTAACATTGTCATTCATTACAACAACAGCTTGAACATTACAGTGAAAGTATTGAATAACAATAGAATACCTGGATCGGCAAGATCAAATTTCTTACAAATTCGATGTTGGCTGCTATTAGCTTTACAGACCATCCACATTCACAGAGAAACTTATATTTGTTAAGTTTTCATCAGTTCCGAACAACTACGTTTCAGAAATATCTTCTTGGATCGACGGGGTCATAGGGTAAAAGGTCATAAAAAAAATAAATAATAAAACTGTGTACAATGAAAATATTCGTATATCAAAATTGAAATAGACAAAATGGTTACAATCCAAAACAAAGGATTCACATCTACTGAAGATAAATGTATACAATGGAAACTTGCAAAAAGTTCAAAAATGAAAAAAAAATTTACGTAAAAAATGAGTTCACAGCATGTCAGTCTGACCAGCTCTTAACTTGCAGAAATTTTCCAGCCTCCTGCATTAAAACTGACGTTAGTTGAATTGCTGCAATAGGTTCTAATTCGGTGTTGTCGGAATATCTTGGTATTCCAGAAATGACTAATAGGATATCATCATCTGCATCTGAATTGCTGTTGTCTGCAATCACATGCGAAGAGTTAATAGTCTGAGTTTAGTTGGATTGGTTTCTGTTGGTGGGTAAGGCCGACAAACACGTTATTTTGTGCTGTGTATTGTTCTGTGGTCACCAGAGCCATCTGCCCTCTCGACAGCAGCAACTGGTTTGTCAGGATCGGGAATGTCTACGATGATGAAAATCTCAGGTTTCCAATAATGTTGTACCTTATGTTTTCCTCGCCATCCATGTTCTCATATCTGCACTCGTTGCCCAACTTGAAGTGTCTCGCCTACTGCTTTGGTTTTGGATTTCTGGACATCGCCACAATTGAAAAGACACTCTCCTGCTTTATACTCCAAGCCCATCCGAATCTCTTCTGATGCTCTGGTAGCGTCCCACCGATGTCTACTGCTGCCCCCGAATCTCCTTCATGCGGTCGTAAGGGGAAATCTACGGGGAGACGAGCATCACGACACAATAATAGGAAATAAGGGTATAAACCTGTTGAAAAGTTTCGGGTTACGTTGTAGATGTAAGTCACTTCCGGTAAATGGTCTGACGATCTCTTTTTCTGATGGGCAGCGTCCACAAAATATCGCGAAGCGTAAGATTAAAGCGCTCTGCTTGCCCGTCGCCTTGGGGATGACAAGACGTTGTCCTGCTTTTAGGCATACTATGGAATCTGCAGGGCTCTTGCATGACGGATCCTTCAAAACATCATCTTTGATCAGAATGCAGTGTTAAAGGAACCCCAAACTTCGAGAACCATTTTTTCACCAAGCACTTGACTACTGTTGACGCTGTTTGGGCTCTTGATGCAATTGCCTGGGAATACTTCGTGAAAACGTTTGTAATAATGCATTCTTCATCTTTACCATCTCTACTTTAAGTCTATGGCGACAACTTCAAGTGGTCTTGTGGCCAATAAAGAACACATTTGTGCCTTCGGTTTCGGTTGTGGTAAGTTGCACATCTGGCATCTTCCTCATTCTCTTCAGTACTTCTTAATGTATTGCCACATTGGCTATGAGAAAAGTGTGTTCGATCCCCTGATGACCACATTCATCATGGACATTTTACAAAACTTATTCATCAAACTCTAAACTCAGACTGTCAAAAACTTTTAGGCGTTACTATCAAAAATAATTTATCCTGGTTTTATCTTATAGAAAACATAGTCAAGAAAATCAAATGTAAAATCTTTCTGTTAACAAGAATTAAAAAGTTTTAATTGTTTTATTGTGCCGCACCACGAGTACTGTCTTACCGTATGGGGAAACTGTACACAAGCTGACATAAACAAATTAAATAGCCTTTTGAAACGTAGCATGATAATTATTTTAGACTGTCAATTGTACCACAAACTACAATGGTACCCTATCGAAGACAGGTACAGGTATAACTTAGTTGTATTAGTGTACAAGGCATTAAATGGCTTAGGTACAAATTATACAGAAGAACTTATCAATAAGAAGAAAAGCAGACGAGCATTAAGATCAGATGTTGAAAATATACCTATGATGCCATTTGCGCGTACTGAACTGTTAAGACTTTCTTTTAGAGTTGAGGCTCCACAGTTATTTAATGCTTTTCCGAAACAGATTCCCAGTCTTAAATTATTAAAAACATTAGTTAAAACATTGTCTACTATCCCAGTATATCGAAACCTATTGAGTGAATCGATTATTACATGTACTTTATGCATGTAACTTTTGATGGAATAAAGAGTTCTCATTTTAATTTATTCATAAGAGTTTGTTTTCGGATTATAACAGAAGAGATCCTGTGATACATTCCCATTGCTCAAATGAAAACATGAGGCGAAGTAATAGACGACTGGCCTTTTGGCTAACAATCATCGAACTACTGATGCAGAGGAATTAACTGATAGTTAACTGATAGTCCACGCAGACCTTCCATGGTTATGACAGGGACAGATAACCCTTGCCTAGAAGAATTGCCAGCTTTAAATAACTAATAACCATAACCAAAATGACAGTCAGATACCTCAGGGGCCAGAGCCATCACAGCGCCACCAGATATGAGAAATGAACACTACAGCACTCGGTTTGAAACTCGGAGAAATAGGGGTTATGCAAACAAGCCGCCACCTCACAACGGTGCCGAAGACTGGGTGGTATGGAATAATAGATTTGAAGTTGTATCTGAATTACAAGTTTGGTCACAACGAGATAAACTTTCTGAATTGTTATCTAGACTACATAGAAAGGCAGGTGATTTTTGTGTATGGTCAACTGTCACAAAAGACACGATCTATTTATAGTGTTGTTATCAAAGAGTTAAATCATAGATTTAGACGCGTGGAAACGTCAAACAATTTTGGTGCTCAATTCAGTAACAGAAATCAAAGACCAGGGGAACCGGTGGAAGACTTTGCAGCAGAATTGAAACGACTTTACGATAAAGCACATGCTCCGATAAAGCACATGCTCGCCAGGACAGAGAGATCTTCAGGGAAGACCTGTTAAGGCGGTTCATAGATGGGTTGTTAGATGAGGCATGCAAGTTTCCAGTACAATATGTAAAGGGTCTAATGGATATTGATCAGGCAGTTCATGAGGTGTGTATTCCTTATAGAAACCAGACGCCTCACTGCGCACAAACAAAGAACGCAGCGGTCAATAAGATTGATTAAACCTCTTGGTGACCAAGAAGAAGAAATACGTGAAAGAGAAGGTGAGGAACTTGAAAAAGATGGATGTTTGAAAATCGTTTTAGAGCCAAAGTAATCATTGAAAAGCACTTACAAATCCAAAGAAGCCCGAAAGAAAATTAGAAGTGATGAAAAGCAAATGGGACTGAAACTTTAACAGAAAAGTTATTAACAGAATTAACTACAATAAGGGAAATCAGCAAAAAGCTCACAGATTTTACAATCAAGGATCACCAAACTAGAAACCTGAGGAACAATCAATACTGTAAGCCATACTGGTGAATCTACTAATAAACGATGAATCTTCACGGGCTGCTAAAACTGTTGTGGAAACCATTTAATCCAACAGACAGAAGAGGTTATTGGATGGATACGAACAGAACAACTTCGAAATATTCTGGTAATCAAACAAACTTCCAAAGGTCGACCCAACGGCCACGAGGCGACCCGAGCATATACTCAATAATTAGGCCAAGAAATAACCAATATACTGACTCACATGTGATAAGAAGAGGGACACCCAAATTTAATGGTATTTACATTGGGGGAAACAGGGGATTCACTTAGTGCTGATGGGAAAGACATAACCTACTTGGGGAAGGGTTTATTTAGTTTTTCTCTTGGTACACTAAAACTTAAACGATGGTTGGCTGTTGCAGAGATAGATAATGACGTCCTATTTGGTATAGATGTGCTTAGAAACGGGCCAAATGGATCAGCGGCATCCTTCTAAATGAGGGATATATGAATAAACCAGAAGAAATAGTCAGACGGGTAAGGGTAGCCAATTGCTGCTTCATCCCAGTAATATCTGAATGTATTGTTGGAGTTCTCATCGAGGGGGAAGAATGTCCTGGTACAGGTAGTAAACCCTATCTTATAGAATGCCAAGATGATTTTTCTAATACCTACTCCATGGTTATTTGTCCATGTGTATATTAGAGGCAACTAGTAAAATCATAAGCAATATCAGGAGAATGAACCCATTTAACGAAGATAAAACATTACAATCCAACATGTACATTGGTCATGTTCTAGAAATCATGCAAGTGAAAACCATAATGGCCACTGGAAACCCTACTGCCATGGATAACAATGAACAAATCCGTAGACTGAACCTATCTGAGTTAAGTACGGAAACGGAATCACTTCATACGAATGAACATAGCAACTGTTCCCAATCTTTAATCAGCATTCCTGAGCATTTAACTACACTCTAATATATATATTTATTTCTAAAAGCAATAACACTAAGCAAAAATTAGTTAACACCATATTTAGCCTGGGTTATGAATAAATCAGCCTACATATAAGTATTTCAGAGATGTATAGATTAACGAATGAATATGTCTGTTAAAGAGAATGTGTTACAACCTGTCTGATACGGAGGGAAGCTTCGCCTTAACCAGTAGGTCCTTTAGATTTTTGTTTCTCTTATATGCTATAATGGGTCTTTGTGAGATAGGAGAAGACATTTTAGGTACAAGGAGACTAGCAAACTGGGTGCTTGGCTGGTCATATTGGAAAACAAATGGAATTATTTCCTTTTCAGATCATTTACCTTGTTCCAAATTGAAACCCAGTCGATACAAGGTTTGAAGAGTTTGAATCCAATACGCCTCTCTTTCTAATCGTTTCTGTTTGGTTTCTTCTTCAGAGAGAAGAATTTGTGTTTTTTCAATCCGCATGATTTCAAAATGATCTTTAACCGAATGATCAGGAAAACCAAAATGTTCAGCTATTGGGGATACGAGGTTAGATCTAATGGAGCTTAAATGATTGTTGGCTCTAAGCCGAAGGGTGTGTAACTACACACACATATATATATATATATATCTATTTACACACCAGTTTAGAGCCTACATATACATGAATTATATTACCGTTATGTATGATAGTTTAAATCCAAGGTGTCTTTGTATATACAATTTGTCTCACGACTTAGTTTTGTAAACATGCTCGTATTATATCAGTGTCTTTGATATAACGTCGATGTGTTTGCTTAAATAAATGTAATGATTGACGTTGGTTGTTATGAACACGAACTACCAATTTGAGTTCAATTTCGTTTTAACATAGCCTGAGGTATATCAAAATTGTGACAGTCCGTGAACGTCTCTGTTATCAATGTTATTCCTTATACACCATGATTGAATCTGTTCAAAATAAACACTTCTATCACATTCTCCTCAGCTTTTTTCAGAATGTATGTGGATTGGGGTATTTAATAACCTTTTCAATTTCAAGTTAAATAATAAATGCAAAAATGGATAAAATGCCAATAAAAGCCAATTGATAACCACTGACATTGATTGATTGATTGATTGATTGGTGTTGAACGCCACATTCAGCGGAATTTCAGCTATGTTGCATGTGGCGTGAACAAATAGTATAACTCATTCGTCCAAGGTTATTTAAATAAGGATAAATTTCGAACAGACAGCATCCATAGAAGTATATATAAAAAAGAAGTAATCAACCTAAAATGACATACAATCGATTTTATATATATGTTTTTAGTACATTGACTGGCTATGATGGGATGTTCGTTTACCATTTATTCAAATCATTCTCTTGTAATTCATTTGTCTAAACATCAGTACGTTATAGATTGGCGAACGGTAGCATTCTACTAATGTTTATTTCTCATGATATCTTATAGAATCGTATATGATTTCTTATTGGCCCTAAATATATAGCTCATTAACTCATTCATTGGATCATAGA
>JARFOD010107233.1:0-15823 GCA_031763545.1 Mopalia muscosa
TCACAACTTATACACAACTTATGGACAACTTATAGCCAACGTATTCACAACTTATTCCCAACGTTCTGCAAGCGTGCGGCTAGCGAGCATTGCCCGTGTTTGGAAATGAACTCGTTTGGATCACCTGACCATTCTTCAAAGGTATAAATACAGGACTTATATTAGACATACGCTATTAAAACATTGGGCACACGTTCCATATGTTGCTCATAAGCTGTCATAAGTTCCATATAAGTTTGTGGTACGTTATCAAAACGTTACTCATACGTTATGTATACGTTTAATACGCTATGTATACGTTTATTTCTACACCAATGTCGAGTGTTTCCATGTTTTGGCATAGTTCACATACGTTTACCTGATACGTCATGGTGTGACAGGGCCTTTACGTTTCCTCGAAACCATACCACCGATTCTGCCAGACTTCGGACCATTCGGTTGTTCTTACCTATGATTGACCGGGTGTGGGTCGACCAAGAAAACAGCTGGTTTGTCTGGATAGTTATGTTGTTGTATCGTTTTCTCAACATAATAATAAACGCTTTTGTAGGTGGATTAAAACGGAAGACAACTACCACGATGTTGACTGAATGGATATCAATTAGGGAAAACCCAATATAAACGTCCCGTTAATCCTTAGAAAGTTTTCGTTGTTGTATTGGGGGTTTATGCTGCAATTGACGTTATTTCAACTGTATGATAACGTATCAGCCCAGTGTGTGAAGGAAACCGCCTTGGCTTTACAAAACTAATACAAAGACATAACAAGCATACCACGGTCATAAAAAATACATAATTACAAAATAAGTGTAAACGAACTTCTCAATTTATTTTGAAATGCAAATATTAATAATAAACATATCATATTTAGTAAAATGATACAAACAAGTTGATGCTTATATTGAATAAGCTGTCGAAGAGGACCAGGTTACAGATTACATTTTTTCTATAAACGTATCTTAACAATTACAGTTTGTATCTTAACAATTGTAAATCAAGATAATATGATCATAGTTGACACAGAAGAGTTGAGAGCTAACGCTATGTTATTCAAGTCACTGTCCATATGATTTGGTGGTTAATACATGTAGGAGATCCCCAATAATTCCAAGTCAACAAGAACTGTTTTCCTCTGGGTTTTTAAATTTTTTTTCAATTATAGTCAATACATTTTTATACCTATGCTTAAATATTTTCAAAAAATGTTTTTGGGGTTTTACATATTCTTAAGGTTACTTGTAAGTTTGCTAGCCCAATGAGCATATGAAACCACAGTTGAACACCGACTAGAAAGAAAACAAGCACATGCCATAAAATAGTAGAATAGGTGAACTTGTGTGCAAAAACAAATCGTCCTACAAGTCAGAGGATATTTGTATACACAAATCCTATTGTAACAACCGCTGATAAAAACAGGTAGGTTTGCCAAGGCTGGGTTCTAAAGTGAGTATTTCAAAAGGAAATCAATAAGGTCATGACAGTTGGTGGTTTCAGACTGTAGTTATTTATTTAGTAAACTGCAGTTGTTAAACAGGCTCTCCCCTAAATAAGTCCTAACTTTGTAGCTGACCAAAGCTGGTATAGTGATTCAGATTAGAAAGTGCTTTGATTGGATTTTTAAAAATGGTCGTCAGCAGTAAACCTGCCTTACCTTTTCAGTGGCTAGAACAAAAAGGTTTTGGA
This sequence comes from Mopalia muscosa, assembly GCA_031763545.1. NCBI lineage: Eukaryota > Metazoa > Mollusca > Polyplacophora > Chitonida > Mopaliidae > Mopalia > Mopalia muscosa. The sequence continues at coordinate 1,684 of JARFOD010107233.1, forward strand.
GGTATTCTACCTGCTAATTGATCAGGGTACTTTGTGATTGCTCTTTAGCTCAGAGAGAGAACATGACGAACTCACCAACCAAAAGACATTCATATTGTCTTATCAAATCCCAAATAAGATTGGTTAATACAATAACATCATATAATATACAATCAAAATAATTAGTTAAATGTGCTCAGTGTTCCATATATTGTACATTATTAACACGGCTATATACAAACAACCCTCTCCACTCAGCTGCCCAGAAATCAGCAGTTTTGTAATTGAAAATTGCTCAGATTTTGCACAACAACATCATTATTATTATTATTACATACCATCAGCTAAAGTTATCAAAACAACTGGAGAATCAACAATTCACATGCATATATAACAGTATATTAACAAGTTTTCTCTAAACCAGAAGTTGTGGTATTCAAGAATAATGTTAAGGGCACATTCAGACCAAGGTAAAAATGTTGACTACATTGTTTAAACAATTCAACTGGAATGAATGGAGAGAGTGGTGACACCATAAACTTCCCAATAACATAATATTAGTTTCTCAATTATTAGAATGTCAGAGCAACATCTCATACACAACAAAAGCAGCTTTATTAAGATGAGAAATAGTTCAATTTTGTCAGAAATTCATATTTGTTTTATTTGTAGAATTTCTGATTATTATCCTTTTTTCAGAGCATTTGAAATATCCATTATTGCAGGAATGGTGAACAACTTATTTTGTGACCACTTTATCACCTCAGCATTTCAAATACATATCATAAACAAGGAGAAAGCAATTTTTTTAGTTGCAAGAATTTTTGAGCCTCAAATCTATCCAACCAAATGTATAGCACTCCCTTCTACTAGCTTGTTTGTGCTATAGTTAAGGTTTGGGACTGAACAGATTATCAGCAGCATAATAAAATCCCAAATGACATTGCCCTTTAGACAAAGCGCAGATAACTCAGTTGTTCTCTGCTTCCATGTCCTCTTCACTTTCTTCCCGGACATTCTCAAGGTTGTGAAGTATGACCTTTTGTAGACAGGGACATCCTTGGATCAGATCAGTGACATCCTGTTTCACCCAGGTGCTGTCCAGATTCAATAAAGTCAGACTGGGCAGGCGGAGTGCACAGACACCTGTTAAAGAAGTCAGCATGTTTTCTTATTACACAACATGGACCAGTTTTTTTTGTTTATTATATTGAATGTCATACTTAAGATCATTTCACTCATACTGTGGTGAGCCAGCCCAATGGATGAAGCAAATCACCCTCTACATCACTGGCAACAAAGTAGCACAAGGTAATACAGGAAAAAAACAATCACAGAATGCTATACAAAGGCATCATACAAAAGATTGGTTTTATGATGCCCCATAGGTTTGATAACACCAGGGCAACAGAAGGCTTCCTGCCAACTCTCCACCAGTATTGATTAGAAGTCAAATCTACAGGCTGCTTAGCTGCCCATAAAGTGATTCAGCAGTGCCTAAAAATATTTGATTTTAAAAGAAAATGTTAAACATTAAGCAACATGTTAAATTTTGTTTGTTTGGGTTTGTATTAAAGAAATTGACTTCTCTTAATCACTGATAGACAGACCAGAGTTGACAGAAACACTGGGGTGTGTCCATCCCAACGGTAGAATCATCAGTATGAAGACATTATATAAAACTCCTCCATCACCAGAGGGATGGAAACAAGGGCCCTGTTATCAGTGGTTAGTTACAAATCAAATCTTTCCAATCAAAATTGAGTGAGATTGCCATGTAATATAACAATAACTGACCAAAGTCACAGCCTGATTTTAAAATGACTGATCAGAAGATTTTCCCAAATTTCAAACCAAGCACTGAAAATCCTGTTTTTTCTCATGGTTTGTTCATATGTTTGATTGGTGGTTATCATCATACTCAAGGGCGTTTCACTTATATGACAACGGATTGTCCACTTCACACTGCTCCTTGCCTAATAGTGGTGGAAAACTGGGTAACCATGTAAAAACCACCCCAATATTGGCGTAAGCCACATCTCCTCACTCAGTCATATGCCCGAGGGTCGACAGATGGACTCGATCCTGTGGCCGCAGGACTGATTTTTCTTAGGAGATCAATAGATAATACAGTTTATCAGATTGTAATAGATCTACTTTATACAAAAAAATTAACCAAACAAACGAACATTCTGTAAAAATTAAAATTCTACCTTTATTGGAGACCCTTGTTTTACTGAGGTTGAGTTTTGACAGAGAGGAACAGCCATTTAGACTTCCTTCAACCAAAAACTTACTGCTTACTCTAAAAAATTAAACAAACACAAATTAAGTTGAGTATCAAGTATCATAAGGTTAAGCATTAAGTAGTGAATCCCTAATCATGCCTTTAATCCAACTTAGCATAAGTATAAAGGAAACTATGTTAAAAGATTATGAAAGACACAATTTTGTATACTATGTCATAGATCATAGACTCTTTATGTCTTTACTCCAAACACATATAGTCTCATCAGGAAAGGCAAGTTTCATTCATGTTGAAATACTGATATATTCACAGTATGTGATGTTATTTCAACATGCTGCTGACTGAATAGGTATTGATTTTCAAGTTGACGCTGTACCGTTTTTTTTGTGTGTAAATTATGGACTTTGAATAAAAATGCTAATTTTCTTCTGTGTTGATCATTTTCATCTCTGTGTATAAATTTCTTTGGCTTTGCTTCCCAGAGATCCGAATTAAAATCCCAGAAAAATAACTTTCTCTACATGGTAATCATAGATTTCCAATCTACAGACTGTTTGAAATCTTCTGGGGGTTGCAATTTCTGGGGTTTTTGTTCAAATGTAAAGGAGTAAAATTGCATGCTTTCACTTGGGATGAACAAAGATTCTACCAACTGACACAAGAACATTATGAAACGGCAAGAAAAAACCATCCTGTCTCTTACATGTCAGTTTTTTTATGTAACTTTAACAGAGTTTTAAGTAACTAGGTCATATATTGACAGTACCTGTCAACTCTGGCCTTGAGCTGAACATGCTTAAAATTAAGTGATCAGATTTCAATAATTGGAAATTCATGTTTCATCCAGGATTTGTAGACAATCTTAATAAAATCCTTCAGCTAGGATCCCAGATTACCAAATCCATCTAAATAATTAGTTCAGAGCAGCATTAAAAGCACTTTGTTTGAAATATTCTTATACAAATTTTTTATCCCATACTGAAAACGTGGAAAAGTAAAGGCCATGATTATTAACTGGTTAAGGCTTAATCTTTTGAAAAATGGTCTGAAAATAACCATTTATTTCTTCTAAATTATACATGTACGTCACAGAAAAAAATAATAAAATACTTTTTTTTTGTCAATTATGAACTTTGAATAAAAATCTTTTTTTCCTTCTGTGTCTATCAATTTCATCTTTGGGTATATATTTCACTGGCCTTGCTTGCCAGAGACAACGTGGAAAAGTAAAGGCCATGATTATTAACTGGTTAATAAGGATTAATCTTTTGAAAAATTGTCCGAAAATAACCATTAATTTCCCATCTCCTTATAAACCATCATTTCATTACAAAAATTTATTTTGTAACTTCTTTTTTTAATTAAAGATGTTCTTCACAGTATTAAAAAAAAAAGGAATAACCAGTTTTAAAAAGTTGCATTAAAATCTTTTCATTCTCAGCACATGATTTCATTAGTTATCTCCAAATGAACAAATTAAAACAAGATTGCTGAGAATGAGCTGTTAAATTAGGTTGTTTGCATGGTAGGGGTTTACATCATGCTTTAAAAGAAAGGACTTTAAACTTTTGCACTATTGTGGTATTGAATAAAGTTCCTGGTTTTAAATTCCAACAAACAATTACATTTCAATCAATCAATATCACACTAATTATTATCTTCCAGCTAGTGTCTTAAGTAGAAGTTGTGATGTACCCATATTGGAATAACACAATGACTTCTCCCCCATATGCCAACTTTTTCAGACCAATCAAATGCATAATATTGTTCACTTTTATAAATCAATGTTTATTGATTTATTAACTACTAAATACAAAAACAACATTTTAACTGTTGTAAACCTTGAATAATTTGTGTGTCTTTTAGAAAGTGAAGATTAACAGTATTTTCATAAATGGCCAGGTGGCCGAGTGGTCTAGGTAGCCTGCATTTACTGCTGGCGATTTGGTGCCTTACTCTGAGGGTCTTGGGTTCGATCCCCAGACGGGTTTCAACCTACAAAATTTTCTAAACAGGTATATGTTCTAACTAAGAAAGTGTTATTCCAAAATAACGAAAATACTGTTAATCTTCACTTTCTAAAAGACACAAAAATTATTCAAATATTAATACTGTCACCATGTTGTACTGTTATATATATGCATGTATTTGGGCCTGTGACCTCACCTACTGATCATAAATAAATACTATCATTACATTAAACACATGCCTGCTTTACAATGGCTATAATTTAATGACATTAAAATATCAGAAAACATTGTTTTAGAAGATTTGTCTGTAGGTTATTCACTGCTTTCTATTTCAATTGAGTCTGACAATGTTGTCATGACAACACTCAATATTTGTCAGTGGATTTTAGGTAATAATATACCCCTTGAAAACATGAAACACAAACAATTCTGTATGGCTGAGTCCAGTTAAAATATCACAAAAACCAGAAGTCGAATTCCAGAAGTTTAACAGATGTAAATAATATAAGTATACCATTTTTTATGATTGCAGGCGATTCTATGAAGTACAGTAACGGTTATAATTTCACTACTGTCGACAAGGACAACGATGGTTGGAATGCAGGAAACTGTGCTAGGTGGAGGAAGGGCGCATGGTGGTATAATAACTGTGCTCACACAAACTTAAATGGGCTTTATGTTTCTGTAAAACGAAAAACAGAGACTGACAATTCATTCGTTTATTGGTACCGTTTTGAAAACAATGACAAACCCTTTCAATTCACAGAAATGAAACTACGTCCTGTTGTTTAAATCTGAAATCTTCGGTCTGTGTTTACATAACCTGTTTCAAAACGGACCGGCTTTAATGTAATTTATTATAAGAATTTCAAAATTCTCGAGAAGAAAGTATTTAGAAGAAATAATGAGTTAGTGAAGATGTATAAAATTTGAATATGAAACTATACTGCATTACTCACATTGAATACTCCAACTTATGTCATTAAAAAGTAATTTTGCTGATTTTGTATTTGGAGTAACGTAAAATGTTGTGATTTTGAAATTGTATCTGATTAATGACATTAATTTGAAGAAACTTACGATTCGAATAAAGGATAAACGGTGATTCAATATTTCGGTTTATTCTAAAAACATTTTCAAGAATGAAAAATATCTGTACAGAAGGTATAAATATACTAGGCTATGTTTGTGTCTTACTAATACATTCAGTTAAATCATCTGTATACAAGGGTCAAAGACAAGGCCTTAAAACAACATACAGTAAATGTGTATCTTTTACAGGAGTCGTAAATTTACTCTACTTTGGAAACTCATCAGTGGAAATAATGCTCATAACATTAACCTCTCCTAATATATATGAACAATTGTGAGTATTAATGTATTAGCCCAGATTCATGAACATTGCAGATGTGAAATTGTATATTTTTGACTTTCTTTATTGTATATTTAAGATAGTTACTTAGAAAATCCTGACATTAATTCCTGAACATTCCATGCCGGACACTCCATTAGTTTCTGACCCGAGAGAAAATAACTGTATGTAATTCAATGCATTATACCACATGATTTATTTCGGATATATTTTTAAAAGTCAAGCATCATAAATTTGTAAAAACAATCTGCTTGAAGAAAAAGTGCACTGAAAACGGGCAGTAGCGTAATAATAATCGTATTGTACATGCAATAAAGCATTTTTCTTCTGTAATTATTTGGTGTTTTCTTTCAAACACCTATACGAAATATAGTGCTTAAAACATATGTTTTAATAATTCTGTAACCAAGTCAGTTTTTGTTATTTTTTCAACAACATCTGACACGTGATTTGATGGTCAACCATTTTGTGTGTTATGGCATGACGAAGAGAGCTTTATTTTTTCTGTCAAGTTCTGAGTTACAATCGGAATTGGGTACAAATTACTAAGCAAGGAGGAAGGTGGATATTTGCTTATTGTAGCGGATTTGACAATCAAGGAAATAACCCTGATATTAAATATAATTATTGGATAAGTGTCTAGTACCGGTTTAAACAACTAGGCACGGATAGAATCTATTTACAATACTTATTCATACTTATTCCAAGGAATTTATGAGTGACATATATATGAGTACAAAATCCCGAACGTTTGAAATCAAATATGGAAGAAGGCGAATAAAAATGTTAGTAAAATAAAATAAATGAAGCCGGGTCCATGGGAAAAACCCGCTATGTCAATAATATGATTTTTTAAAGAGTATCTCCCCTACACATCTAAAAGCCTTTGTTCTATCCACTGACAAATTTTACAGTGGAAAACCATGCTTATTATTACTTTATTCGTGTTTACACTTTAATGCAAAATCGATTCTCATTATTATTATCATTGTTATTTTCATTTTCAAGTTTTTTCAAGTTTACTATATTTTCTTTACATTATTGAGCCAATTAGCCATACCCAACTTGTACAATCAATGTAATGTTTGCATAGCCAAAGCCTGATTGTTTTGTTGTAAATTTGTTCCAATTTCCGAATCGGTACTGTTTTATTGTCTTATTTGCAATGTTAAAATATTTTATAAATACTTGGTATTATGCTGGTAATGTAGACAATCTGTCAATATACTGCTTACTTATCAAAAACATACTTAGTAGTCATATTATTGCTGTATATTTGTGCCATATTATAGAAATGACGATAAAAAAGGGAAAACCCAGCTATGTCAATTCCGGGGTCATTTGGGTCAAGGTCATATAATAGCAGTAACAATAACAATTTTCAAAAAAATATATTTGATTTTTTTCAAGGTATATGTTGGATGTTTATGATGCCTGAATAATTTTGCTCATAATACTTTCTGTTCTCTAAATAATCAGTTCCATTCTTTTTTTTGTCTTTATCTCAGCTTAGTATATCTATGACATAGTGGGTTATTCCCGAGGATCCTTCATATATTTTACTTGCCTATTGAGCCTTAGGATATAGTATAAAAAGACAAACCATATATTGTATTTGTCTGCCCAGCCTTGGGATATAGTATAAAAACACAAAAACATATCTTAAATTTGTCTGCCCAACCTTAGGATATAGTATAAAAACACAAAACATATATTTTATTTGTCTGCCCAGCCTTAGGATGTAGTATAGAAACACAAAATATATCTTTTATTTGTCTGTCTAACCTTAGGATATAGTATAAAAACACAATTGATATATTTCATTTGTATACTGAGCTTTAGGATATCAAGACAACCCATATATGTTATTTGTCTACTCAGCCTTAGAATATAGTATAAAAACACAAAACATATCTTTAATTTGTCTGCCCAGCCGTAGAATATAGTATAAAATCACAAAACATATCTTTAATTTGTCTGCCCAGCCGTAGAATATTGTATAAAAGCACAACACATATCTTTGTTTGGTCTTTCTAACTTTTGGATATAATATAAAAACACAAACCATATTTTTTTTTTCTGCCCAGCCGTAGTATATAGTATAGAAACACAAAACATATATTTGAATTATCTGGCCAGCCTTGGGATATAGTATAAAAAAAAACATAACATATATTTTATTTGTCTGCCAAGCCTTAGGATAAAGAATAAAAAAAACATATATTTTACTTGTCTATTCAGCCTAAGGATATAACATATATTTTATTTGTCTGCCTGACCGTAGGATATCGTATAAAAACACAAACGGTAGTGATGTTTACAAAAGAAAAAAGGATATAGTATAAAAAAACATAACATATATTTTATTTGTCTGCCTAACCGTAGGATATAGTATAAAAACACAAACGGTAGTGATGTTTACAAAAGAAAAAATACAAAAAAAAACTTAACACAACTTGCTCAATACTTCATGTATTCACCCTCACTGCCACATTTGATTGTTAAAATAAGTCAAAATGTAACATTTTAAAATAATCTGGAATTGGTGTGATTTGAAATTTTGAAAAACTGAGACATGGAAGAAACTGTTTTCGTATTGGGGGAATGTTGTAGAAACATTAAAACCGGTTTTCTCTAGCCAGGAGCAATGCAGATTAGCTCGGAATAAAACTCTTGGTTAGAGAAGATGTATCAATTGTTCTTGTGAGGATATATGTAAACATATCTCAATGACCAGCCTGAAATACTGGTAACAACCGTCTATTATATGAAGTTGAAGTCCTGATTCGCCTTGCACGTATGGTGAAAAAAATATTCCAGACGTTCTGTTAAACAAGCCTTGATATTAAAATTATTTTTAAAACTCGAAATTGACATTTTCTCTGACATTATCTCTGTAACAATTTGTAAATTAATAATTGCCCTCTTTTAAAAAGTAAACCATGCAGAAAGAAACATTAGGCAGCCAACTAAAACTGCTTGAGGGGTGAATATTTTAATTTGTATTCCAATCACTTTAACACAATTCCTGACGGAACAATTGAAAGACACGCTATATGCCTACTTCTATACAAAGGCTCGCACTCAATAACTTATTTGTTTATCATTCAAACTTATCTATATACCATTAATAAATTCAGCTTTTAAAATATGACACATGAATGTATGTTCTTTGATTTATGTACATTCGCTGTTGTTATGGGATACTACAAGGGGAATACAATGGAGCAATGGCAAGTACGTTCCTGGAAGTGGGCCTTTGTGTCATTGCATCATACCGCAGCGATCTCGCCGCTGTGCCACCATTTGACATCGAAACAACAATGTCTCTGTGCCACTGAATCGCATTGTAGCATCGTCGCCACAAGCTATGCCACTTTGTCGCAAATCAGCAACATCATCATTGTGTCAATGCATCATACCACAGCCATCTCGCGGCTGTGCCACCGTATATGACAGCAAAACAACAACATCGTTGTGCCAATAGGTCGTATCGTAGCATCATCGTCACGATGTATGCCAATGTGCCACAAGCCAGCGACAGTGTTATTGTCGCTATGTATCATACCACAGCCATCTCACCAATTCTGCCACAAACCAGAGGCCTTTCATTACAAGTCCATTCTCATAACAACTGGGATAATATATTGGTGGTTATATGGGTGGACATTCAACGCGTGACAACGGAGCAGCAATATCACCACTGTGTCATATTGTCATAGTGTTGGATGAGTGCATGCGGTATATATCTTTTCTTGTCATCATGACATCATGTAATCGTGGCTGCTATCATATAGTTATATAGCCTTCTTTCACATCAACTGGTCTGAATAAATAAATACATTTTCTTAAAATGATCATATATTGTCATAGTTTGAGTTTAATAATAGTTTTGTTTTTTCTCATGAAAGTCTCTATTTCGCCTTAGGCATAGACTGCAAAATCTTCCATAGATTAAAAAAAGCAGTTGTTATCTATGTCTTCAACTGCTCGTGTGTACGCTCCATTTCTCATTATTAAGTATGCCTATGTTTGTGTATAAATAAGCCTTAAGTACACACTGAAGCTAACTGAATCATTGACACCCTGTAATCAGCCCGATACAGTCAATATAAGAGCATTTCTCTGTTCGATGGTGCACGTCGAGTATGATAACCAAAACAAAAGAAAACAAAGTACAAAAAAAGTACAATATAATGCACATACTGCTAGCACTTTAATCTAAATTTCTGCTTTATATATTCTCTCTCTCCGCTGAACAAGTCAATGTCTAACAAAATACGATTTAGATCTACGCAGATTCATACGGACTCTACATCACCAAACCCCCCCCCCCCCTCCCCTCCTCCTCCTCCCCAATAAACGTAAAATAGTATAGGGGACTTAACTCTGTTTATGTGTACCAATTTAGCTATATAATTTTTGACACTAGTGTTTCGATGTCAGTTTCAAGTAATGTGTATATATGCGAGTTATGTCTTCTTGTTCCCGTTAATATACATAGGGCTTCATGAGTTTAAACATGATAAGATTGGTCGTAGGCCTAAAAGATGTTCGTATTAATAATAATAATAATAATAATAATATATAAAATTTAATTTAACAAAAAACAATCAGCTATATCTCTAGAGATTATTTTATTATAGTGCCATCATTACGATGTGCTCAGTATATTTGAGAAATGCGGAGAAGATTTCGAACAACATTTTGCGTGATGGCGGAACTTCACTGCAAGCAGACATGCAAACGTTTCTCTTCACATTTAGAAAAAAAATCATTTATAGATAAATATCACATATTTTGGCTATTTTGACCATGGAAACAAAAAACGTGTTTACGGAAGAATGTAACGTTTGCTAAGAGGGTAAACACACATTAAAGGTGAATAATGACCTTCATAAAACACCCATTAGTTTCTATTCAGCTACTGAATAGAGAAAATAAGGTTGGCCTACTCGTATACATACGTCGTAATTAAAGTGTATATAGGATCGAGGGGAGCCATGTACGCAGAAGGCCTATATGCGTGTATACTATATTCTTGCTATTTCACGCAAGAGCGATTTGAAATTTTAACTCAACACAGAAATGAACAGCGCGCATAAAAACGAATATGTATATATGTACCCAAATTCTACACGATAAATTATGTATTGGCAATAGATGCATTTTGCAGAATTTAGACAGGTTCTACAAATAATATGTAATTTTATAGGGACCTATTAACTGAGGGATATTCAGCGTGAATAGATAAACCTGCAATGCTACATAATGCATGACACTCATCGTAAAATTAAGCCACTCGTCTTCATTCCAAATTCAACCTGGTATAAAGTATGTAAACACAAGTTCTGGTATATACAAAACAAATACTCGCAAAATGTTGAATCGAAACGTGTTGGTGTCATTTGTGGGAGTATTACGAAATCTCACCAAGGCTGACATTTGCCAGAAGACAATCACGATCCGTCGACATTCTAAAACAACTGAATTCTACTTCATGCGTCGAGACATTTAGTCTAAGATATACACCCAGGTCATCATGCTTTGTGCTTCTTTTATTTGCTGGTATGTGGCAAAATATTGGCGGAAATAAATACGCGATGGCCTGACATAGCTTATGGGAGTTGTCCTAGTCTCGTCCACTAAAGAAACTCTCGCGAAAATATCCGTGCATGGATATTCTAATCCTCTATGGTATATCCCAGATTCATCTATTGCCGTTTGTGCTATTTTCCTTGTTAAAATGATGATGTGAGATGTTGCGATCTATGGCGATTAACTTACATCTTTCTTCAACGGCGATTTTCTCCAATAGTAATGTCATTCAATAAAGTGTTAAAGACTTTCTATTGTGGAAAATTAAAGGTCCTCAGTCGCTAAGGAAAGAATACATGACTGTACTGGATATATACATAGTATAAGCCTTGATGGTGACCCTCAAATTTACAATTTGCCTGGGCTTATGTGCAACAGATTGCCACATATGTTTTACATATTTAAAATGAAATAAAAATTTTACATGCGCAAAAATTAATTTGAATATATGTTAAATGTACATTTCATATTATTGTGAAAAGGAATTCAACATATGTAAAATCTAATGTTATGCATATAAGAAAAGTAGAAGTGATAAACAGGTTTGCCACAGGGCAAACATTTCAAATTTAATAGAAAAACTTAAAGATAATTATTTGGGTCCAGACGTTACTTTGGGTGTTTTAGTTATTATTTGCGCGCGTTTTACCCAATAAAGTATCGTTCGATCCAGCGATCACAGCAGACTGGCTGAAGAGACAGTTAATCAAAAAAACATGTCTAAATATCGTCAAAACAGTTAATCTTCAAGTCAGTTCTTTCGACATATAGAAGAGAGAATTTGAAACGCATGTTAATTTGTTCAAGGCCAAACGAACTGAACTTTAATAGTGCTTTATACCGGGAAATCGGTTACTGCATCGACTTCCAATCAGCATGAAATCCCAGTAGACTGTATGTGGTTAATAGGACTATATATCTATACAGATTTACCCTAGACACACACATACTGTCATAACATGTAAACATTCACCTTTCCGAGTTCAAAAAAATGTGTCAGACAATAAATATGTGTCAATTCTAAAGCTATACACTATTATAAAGACATTAAGGTATGGGAATTCACTAGATACTAGAGGCCTTGTGATAGATAATCCCTCTCTTATGTTTTTTTAATACTTGTTGGCATTTGTCGACAAGAGAGTGACAGTGTAAACGGTCTGGAAAAAAGGTAATCCCAATCTATCCTATACGTTATTTCCTATTTTTCGGATCTCAGAAATTCTGTGTTTTCTACTTTTATAACGCGAGTTAGGTAATGATTATGGATTTATGGGCCAAAACTAGAGACAATATTCACTGTGCGTCTAAGTTCAAAAAAGTTTTTATTTCAATAGCCGCTAGAACAAAATATCGTTCGCAGCTAGGGGGTTACCTTTTTTTACCTTCCACACTGTCACTCTATCCTGCCGACAAATCTCAACGATTATTAAATGTCGTAGGAGAGTGACTATCTGCCACTAATGCGGTAAACGACAATAAAATTGAAACCCGGATTCCTCAATTGAAGGCGTCATCTGGAAACTACACCGTGTGACAATCAGATATATGACAGCCCTGTGAACCTGTACATGGGTGTGTCACCCAGGTAGCGTTCCAAAATCAACGCTTTGTGGACCAAACCCCTGGGTGTTAATACCACCAGAAGGTGCATATAAAAACTCGCCTTAGACCAATCTAAACACATGCATATATTAAATGCGCTCGTCAACTTTATAACTCATGATATAATTTCATGCATCGGTGGCAGTGAATCTATAGATTTAATATGAAGTCAACAGGCGGGACTCGGTGTTATTAGCTTGACATATTTCTAGTTACCTTTGTCTTAAAAGGTACAAATGCCTTGGGGCAGTTTGGTGGGGTAACATTCACACTTTAATCGCTTAATTCTAAATTCGTTTACGACATTTCGATTAACACAGTTTTGAGTCTCATTATGCACTGTCTATTTTTCTTTTAGTTGATATATTCATTTTTTAAAACAAAATGTAAAATTGTGTGACAATTGCCTAAAACCAATCTTGTCTTATATGATTACATGTAAAAGGTAATGGAGTAAACGATGTACAACACTGTCTAATTTAACAAATGCACTCAATTAGATATTTTAAGCGTATTAATAGGCGACAAATTAGCACGTTTCAGAGCAGGAACAATTATATAATGATGCTATACTTGAAGATATCCAGACTCTGCCTTCAGGGCTGTCAACTAATAAAAAAAGACAACACTTTTCGGTAATTTACATTAAATTATTACAAAGTGAACAATAAATCACTGCGTTCCAGTTGCCACTCCCCCCTTCCCTACCCCTCCCCTATAGTTAAAAATCCAGCTTCTTCAAAATTTGCAAATGTATAGTATGGGTCAACATAAAATGGAAAAATTTCTTTATTTGAGAATAATTCGATCTGCTGTAGGCCTACAATGATCTAAATGATGTCATAACATAGCCTCGGTGTATTTATACAGCTGCAATGTGCCTGGTGAAGACTGCACAAAGTTTGACAATTTGCGGAAATCACTTCATTCAAAACGGTCTTTATACGCAAGTCATAAAAGTAAGACGTCGACGGTTTTAATGAAATGATCATGAACAACGAGGGTAGATTAATGTTTAAAAGGTAGATTATAATCAAACCTACATAACTCTGTAAAAGTGTTCCAGTAAGAGTTTTTCCCCCTGATACAAATGAGATGAAAATCCAGAAAAATACAGAGTGTTTTTACATTTCATCGTTTTACTTCTAAACTACTGTGAATTTTGCAACACATGTATATATATTCTGAATGGTCTTTTTCTGCAGAACAATAATAAGTAAATTATTTTTTTCTAAATCTTACAGAATAAAATATTTTGCATAAAAAGTAAATTTTAGTAACCTCTTTTTTCAATTGCTACTTCTTTTACACTATTTACGTCAACTGTTCAATCTTACATCAACGTATAATACATTATGTGAACCCAAA
>JARFOD010107244.1:0-15823 GCA_031763545.1 Mopalia muscosa
TTTAGAAGATGATGTACTAAACATAACACAAGTCTTTATGGATTACAACTTCTAGTTTATTAAGAGTACACCGTTTCAATGTCTAATCAGGCATCGTTCTCAAGAATATATGACATTAATGTTATTGGTGTATGCAACAGAACCTACAAGCTTTATACTTAAGGCGGGGGGCGAGTTTAGAAAGGTATGTTTATTTGATGAATAAAAAAAACACGTGGAACGACAGGTATGTTGCTATTAATCTTCTGTTTGAATGCAATACCTGAACGCATCTGAGTAATGTGTTAACATGAATGCAATATCTGAACGCATCTGAGTAATGTGTTAACAAGCTAATTGATCAAAACATCCCTTCATGTTCAGTAGTCTTAATTGGCACGTACTTCTCGGCATTGATGTGTCTTTTCAACAATAATATCTCATTCTCAGAAGTGCTTGGAAAGTTCTTAATAAGCACCGTGTAATGGTATCAGTGAGGATCTGACAAATTCTCCGTGTACAACCATGTGGAACTAAGGCAGGTCATCTTATCTGTTTTATCGTCTTGCCATAGCAGAGATTACCGTTCGCAGCTATATCCATCAACACAAGCGTCTCTGCTCTGGTTTTTTTTTTTACATAACGCCGCCTGCTGCAAAAGCTTAAATTAATTTTATTACAACACTTGTACTTTGATGTTTTATAAATTGGTTTCTTACGCGAATAAGAACCTATTGGTGGAATGTTACAGTCGAAGGTGCAGGGAGTCTGTTATCTCTATCAGGCGTGTGTGTCGAACGCTTAGATTAAAATATGAGGTAATAATTGAGGGTATTTCTCCTCTATCAAATTGTCAGTTCTCATTACATTGACTGGTGTTAAGCGTAATTGGTGATAAAAATATAAAACGATATCTATAAACTGTGTTAGTTTGATTGTTTGCTCATGGTTCGTTGATTGATCGCGTGATTGATTGATTAATTGATTGATTGATTGATTGATTGATTGATTGATTGATTGACTGATTGATTGTTTGATTGATTGATTGATTGATTGATTGATTATTATGGCGAATTTTAGCTTTAGTTACATTGATGCTCTCAATCGACCTCAGATCAACCTTCGAAGGTAAATTATCAATCATTTAATTTATTTCCTAAACAAAATCATATTTTGTACATAATAACATCCCCATGCTTAACTATTACGATTGCCAACAAGTTGTAGACAAAATAACTGTAAAACAACCACCAATCTTCAATGTAGATTTCTACAGAGTAATCACGCTGGTTTCAATGTTATTCGACCTTATTCCGACTGACCCGAACCTTCACCACAAACGTTCAATATATATATCTCACACCGACAGACTCAAACTTACCGAGAAAAACTTCCTACTTCCATTCCGTATTTACACGGCACTGTCAGTAATTGGTCTTTAGCTTACGACAATCAGCTAAATGCACAAGTATAAATGCCCTCCTTTAAAGTTTAAACGATTTACAAACCATGTGGAAATGTTTAGGCGCAAGTGAGTGAATCTATGTCAATCGGTCATTACTCACCATAATCTTCACCATACAAGACACCACGCCTACTCTTAGATGGGCCAATGTAATGACTGCCGGCAAGAGTAACGTCCACTGTTAACGTCCAGTAAGGTTAACATCGTTAAATAGATCAGCGTACAGACAATATTTACCGATAACAGTTTGACATAAAAAAACAAAATGATCTCCCGCAGTTGTGTTGTTCATTCTATGGAATCAATCTTACAGATGGTGGAATTAATCCTAACTTTTTATAAATACACCAGTAACACATCTTTTTGGGGGATTTTTAATGTTTATTGGTTTCCAGCTAATAGTGAGTCATGTCCGCCAGACGGACAATGTTGTGATTAGAATGATGGACAGTGACAGTTGTTCGTACACATCTAAACAGAATATTTTCTTTAATTGGCAGAGATGTTTGTTTAAGGATGCCTGACCTGTCAAAGCCTACAAAACTCGACAGTAGTGTAGAGGAAACAGAGAACTAACTCTTCCACAGGTCATACTTCAAACTCATACAGATTAACAAACCTGGAACTCAATATATACAGCTTGTTTTCTTACAATGGTTAAGTT
Source organism: Mopalia muscosa (assembly GCA_031763545.1). Lineage (NCBI taxonomy): Eukaryota > Metazoa > Mollusca > Polyplacophora > Chitonida > Mopaliidae > Mopalia > Mopalia muscosa. The sequence continues at coordinate 2,109 of JARFOD010107244.1, forward strand.
TGGAGTATAGCTCATATGTTACAATGAAACAGTTTTGACCAAATCGAAATACATACCGAATATATTATATATTTTATTAAAGTCGCTACAAAACTATTTGGAGCCAATCAGAACCATCCCTTCAGTTAATGATTTTATTGAACATTTTTTATTTCACTTTTCTAAATATAATGCTCAAAGAATAATTTTCTTTTCTGATCTTGTCACTGCAGATGTAAGGAACTCTCAATGGACACAGCACTGAAGCCAATAAGAAATCAAAACAAGGTACTTAGAGCTGTAACATGTTATATAGCTTGATGTCATAAGTAACTCTATGCTGTGTCCATGTCTGTATTGTTTGTATATTTTGTGCTGTTAAATATTATTGTTTGAGTAGTCTAACTTTATGTTACCTTGTGTCTGTATCTACATTTATCTGGATGTTCAATATGCCCTGTCAATGCCTCTTAGACATTGTATTATGTTTTTATTGAAATGCTTTACAAGTTAGTGTGTGTTTTTTTTACTGTGTAGTCTATGAAGCAAACTCGTCCAGTCTATGGCGTGAATCGTTCAACAGAATTGGGTCACCAGTTAAACCAAAATATGTATGTATGTGAACCATCCCGGCCTAACTGTGCAACATGCCCAGTCCAAACGGTGTTAAACATGTGAATGGCATAAAGCATAAGATTGTTACTATCTTAAGGGTATGGACATATACGGATTTCATATTGACCTATGATAGTCTGGATAATAGGCGTCATATCAGAACAACCACTTGAAGTCACTAGTAATCCGGATTTTTTGTTGTTGATGCGATTCACATATTTTCTTGGAGTCAATATGTAGTGGTTAACACATCGGTGTTAAAGTGACGACATCTTGGGTTTATGTTCTCTCCGCAGGAAATATTAACTGATACAGGTTCAACATAGTTTAGACAGCAGATTTGTGATCATTTCCACATCTTGGAGGAGAAACCCTCGAGAATGCAGGGAGATTAATTACGTATCAATAGGAATCCGAAATGGAAAGATATCAAACTTCAATTAAGTGAAATTATCCGAGATTTGAGCTTAACAATTTTTCTTTGAATGTATTTGTTATTGGTCAGCATTTAATGTTGGCGACTCAGGACCTAACTCAGACTCAGTCGTGGGTCGATTGCCGCAGGGGTTTCAGCTTGCACAATTTTCTTAACTAGAATCTGTTCAAACTATAAGAATGTGTTATCAAAAAATACCGAAAATACTGACGAATTGTATTATATTGTGTACCAATAGTACTCACTATTTCTTCTATCCTCAGTTAGTGGATTTCTATGTTAGGAACCCCAAATTGGTATGTGTATAGCTTGTCATAACAGACACAATGATCATTTCATGAGTGTTCTGTGGTATGATTTTGTTCGGCAGAGAGAAAAACAAGGATACATTACCATTACACAAAAAAGGCTTTATCGCTTTATCAACGTGAATTGTCGCTTTTTTATTTTTTAGCTGTATACATAATCTGATAACATTTGAGTTGAAGTTCCAGTAACGTCAGCGGATATTTCGCACAATTTTTATTTTTTTATATAATCGCTTGATCAGCGAAAAAGGTCATGTAAGTTCTAGACTTTTTCTTAAAATGACATTATTCAATTGGAATGTCATTTTGTCTGTTGTAACTGTTTTCGGTAATAACATTGTTGAAATAAAACCTTTGGAGCCGTATAGTAAGTCAAGATTGATAATACTAAAGTGAAAGCAAATGTTATTCAACGACAGCGAACGAACAGTTTATATGTGAATACATAGAGATGGTTCATAATAACAAGGTAACCGTCGGTTTTGAATACGACAGCTGAGACGTTCATTGACATGAGACAAAAGTGATTTGTATATTTTAGTAGGAGCGAATTGTCCCCTTTTCATTGTTGGCTGCTTGGATCCATAACTCCTTATCTAAAACAATCGGTTCGCGGGACCGGTTAATTAGACACAGGCGGCAAATGTCTTTAAAATATTACATTCCTTCACCTGAGATTCACTACAAGAACTGGTACAGACAAAAATAATTAACACTGGTTGTAACTACTCAAACCGCATCAAAGGTGTGGGGCGGGGAGCTACCTGAGGACTATTTATACAGATGAAATCGCCAGTAGCTACTAGACAACTTTTACACAAGTACCATGAGGGTTATTATTATGTAAGAAACCACTGTAGTTCTGTTTTTCGGAATGACAGCGATACATACTGCAATAATATAAACCAATTAGTTAAATAGAACATATCTACAGCGTTGTCTGGTAGCTTAATCGGTAACCAGCCGAGTTCTACCGTATCACACTCTAACAGTATCTAGAAGATCAGGGGTTCCTTTTCAAAATACCATCTGAGTGTTCTTATCCACCATGCCCAGACATATTTTTCAATCATACAAGGGACAATTTACCTTTTTCTCCACGAATAATTCAGCGAACATTCCGCTTATAAAAACAGTAACCGATATAGTTAATGTTCTAGAATACTATATTTTATTAGCTGTTACCACAAATGTTTAGGTGTTTCCAATTAGGCCAGGTGTTGTAAATTAACCACCTCAGTAGTTATGAGCCGGTTTGTCTTATCAAATGTTTCTACCTTAGATCGAAAATATGTTGTGTCAAAAAAATAAAGCAAATTATTCCACAACTTTTCATAGGCTTCATCAAGATAGGCCTTTCTCGAAGACAATCCACCTATAGAAGCAATTGCCTACCATCTCAAAGATGAATGTATTTATCCAATAATTTAAGAATAATATCCAAACAGTTTCTATTTCTGCCGAGGACATCAATCGGAACAGTGACAAACTGGAACCTTTTGATATATTCCCCAGCTAACGTCAACGTCGAAAGGAAAACGTTATCGAGGGGCTTAGTATATTTTTTTTCAAATTATGGATAGCGATGAATGTTTTACCTATATCAATCAGTCATTTATCGCCTGATTCATTAACATAGGCAAATGAACGATATGGATTATATCTATTGATAGATGGCCATGGAATAATAATCATGCCACTTGTTCTGGAACATATATTTTGGGGACAATGCGCATCTTTATGAGATTTTTTTTATAATCGAGCAATGTCTGGAAAATCTTAAGAAACTTAAAATAACTTTTTGAAAAAGCGATTCAGCGGTATCATGTAGCGATAAACCGCCGTCCAGTTTTATAGAATAACTACTGATGCAAAGCAAACATATAAATTATTTATTTTATAATTAGCGTTGTTCACCTTTTATCGATATCAATGATTGTGGACAATTTTTCGCCCGCATTGTTCGATGGTATTGGGAATTTGGAACCGGAGTGAATCTGTCTTTTCGTGTCATTTAACAATTTTACTTGTGAAAAGCTAACTTGCCCCCAAGGACTGAAGAGCTACCTTAATAATATTTACGAATACGACTCAATGTGCATACACTGCCTGGACATATCAGGCTTAATTTCCCAGGATTAGGATGCGAAATAAAAACAGCCAATAAAAGTAGCATTACGGGAATTAGCACATAACAACATTACAATGCTAATAAAATTTGTTTTACAAAATATCCCCAGAACAATTTGTTATTCTGCACATCCGTAGAATAATTTGTTTTAAAAAACATCCCAAAATAGATGTCAAAAGCGATTAAACATTTAAACGGGCCGTGAGCACCCCCAAGCAGTCGTCTGAACATTCATCGTTCAACACTCTATTACCATAACCGTTATCTACAATCTGTCATGATGGCGGCAGACAGACACGTCATTATTTGAGGAAAAGAATCCAAACTGTTGGTTTATGTTATCGTTATCCACAAACATTCCTTGTTTATTACCTGCACAAAGTGGAGTCACACCTGGTTGATAATGGTCATGTTACTTTAATCGACCAATAGCCTCTGATAGATTGATTAGTGTTCACGCAAGGTATTTTAGTAAATTAGTACCTATTATTTTTCCAATGTCTCAACCATGTAAGATTTTTACACATGGGTATCCCGCTAACGTGACTAATAATGAACACGTTATGTTTCAAAGTTCTGCAATAACAAGATGAAAAACACATGGTGCAGTTCAGGTTAAAAAGTTACAGCATGTCAATCATTGCTCAACCTTTCTGCTCAACGCATTCGATATCTTAGAACCAATATTTATATAACAAGAAACGTAGAAGGAAAAAGACTAGCGGGCCAGTGCTGGGCCATTTAGATGTGGGATCTGTTACTCTTGTAACATATCTTAGAGTAGGTTGTTCAAAGTTGGACTAACCATTATGGAAGTTCGTTCACGTCTTCGGGAAGCACATTTCATTATGACATCAACAGGTCATTTGGGACATTTAGAAAGAACGAATTCTATTTGATACGTTATTTTTTTATTTTTTTTTTTTTGTACTCATAAATATTACACTTATTAGTATAGTACTTATCATATATTATTATGTATAGCATGATATGAATTCATTGTTTTGTTTATCTTATTAAATATCGCCATAGGGCGAATGTGAAACCAATGATTTCCTAAAAAAAAACTTGTCCTTGGCGGTAGATAATTGAGGACTCCTGCTAGATTCCATGGTAGGAGAGTAACCCAAAACAACCAGCATTCGTACGTAAATAAAAACATAATTAGCAAAAATCTTATATACATTTCGAAGAGGGCCAAGTAAAAACACCTGAAACAAATACAAGTCTTTGCCTTTGTTACCTATGAGTAAGTGCTACAAGGTATTGAATACCTTATCTTATCACAAAGTCTTACAGTAAGCTGCAATCGTGTCAACAACAGACAATATATATTATCAGTATTTTCGTTATTTTGGGATAACATTTTCTTAGTTAGAACATATACCTGTTCAGAAAATATACATTCACTTCCCCTCTGATAGGAGAGTGACACAGATCCCAGAGCTGATAACAATGAATAATTTTTGTGTCTTTTAGAAAGTGAAGATTAACAGTATTTTCGTTATTTTGGGATAACACTTTCTTAGTTTTAACAGATTGTAGTTTAGAAAATTTTACAGGTTGAAACCCGTCCAGGAATCGAACCCACGACCCTCAGAGTTAGGCAACTAATTGCCAGCAAAAATGCTGATCACGATTAAATGCAATCTATATTTTTTTGTTGACAATTTACTCATTTTGCAATATTTTTAGAAATAACAATTAGATTTTCACCACATTCACATATATGTTATCCCAAGTATTCAAACTTTCAAAAATATATGCATTAATATGGAACAAAATTCTATTCTTCTGCATAAGAAACTTAATACAAGGGGTGTTCTTAAAATCGACCAAGTAGACCAGCAAAACTGTAAAGTAACTTGAACCACATATATGACCATATGGAATATCAGAGATTTTAGAGATGAATGATCGGTTTTTGTATGTGACACTTTATCATTGTATGGTGATGATTATACCAAATAAAGTCATGTACAACAAAGCTAATAAGTTGGAATTGAAGGGTTTTGTGACTCGCTAATATACCTGATGTCAACAGGCGGACTCGATCCAGTGAATAGTAAATCAAAGCAGGTTCAGTTTAGGAAGTGCACTGGCTACCACTAAGCCACCGCCCGCCGCGGGTAAAGTGGAAGCAAAGAACACACGGCCATGCAAACTTCCAATAATGATAATTGATTAGTTAGTGGCTTAGTGCACTGTCCCAATATGTCAGCTGTTAAATGATCAGGTATGGAAAATAGAATATATTATGTTTTTAATACAAGCCTAATTAGGGAATTTTGCCTTATTATATTCAATAGATCTAAAATAAATGGCTTTCAAACCATAAAACTTGCCTGAAGACAAAGAAATGACAAGTGTGTGATATTGACTACTTTCTGACGTATAATGGCAACAAAGCGTAGTGGGTTTTGTTTAATTACATTTCCTCATTTAACCTGTAACAATAAGAGCTGTTTATGGGACCACAGAAGGTCATCTTGTGACAGGAGTCGGATACATTACTGGTGTAAAAGTCTTATATATACATGTAATGATCAAATTCATAGGTTACATTGATAGGGAAAATGATGTCTACTTCCTGATAAACTGTTAAATGTATCTTGGGTATTAATTGCCAATCAGTCAGGTGACCTGTATAGGTTGTTTGGCAGGGATTTTATGCAGTACTTTAGGTTATTTTGCTCATTTGGCGATAATTAGGGTGAAGGAAACCATCCTGGCTTTCACAAAAAGCAAGCAATGAGAAGAAAATCAAGATTGTTTGTTTGTTTGTTTGATTGGTGTTTAATGTCTTACTCAAGGGTATTTCACTTATATGACCACGAACACAAATACAGAACATCACAAATAAATCTGGTTCCCGTTACCCTTTAGCTCGGAAAATCAAGAAATGTTAAACAAAGACACAGCGTCTGTAATAATAAACTTGCATTACATTTCTCAGGAAAATTTTGGTTCCAGTAAACATGGGTTCAAAACTATTATATGCCCACAATAAATGTCAATAAATTACTATTTTCATAAAATGTGCATCAAATTGAAGTTTTAAGGCGGTAAAAAAATAACCCGACTATTGTCTGAAGAATTGGGAAATTTTCCTGAAACTTAATCCCTGATTTTGCTCTTAGAAAATCAATGTTTCAATGCTGTTTGTATGGGATTATTCCCTTAATTCACAGGAATTTATGGCTTAAAATATAAATCTTTGCAAAAGTTACAATTTTCTGAAACCCAACATCCCGCAATGTTAAAGCATAGGCAGCCTGCCCTCTCGTGCCATAAAGTGGCAACGTCATTTCGCAAAGGGACGTCACTCGTAACATCATAACTCAAAACCTCTGTATTAGATCGCAATGGTAGTCCTCATACCTCAGTAATATTAAACATGTTAAACATACAGCACTCACCAGCAATGTATATACAATATTAATGAACAGGTGGCAGTTATATTGAGTAACTAATTCCTAAGATGAGTACTTGACACATGAGAAAATATCAATGTGATACTACATCATTTATAAAACACGTTTTGATATCTACCTCATTTGTCATCATGGTCAAAAGGTTGTTTCTTAACAGCCAGTAATCAACTAAAATGAACATGTGTCACAATCAATAGACGAATTGTCCAACTCGTACTGTTTGAATAACTGTCATGGGACAAATTACAAATTGTGTGCTAATTACAGGCCATGTTAATAAGCAACTTTCCAATTCGCAATATCAGAATGTATGCCAGTTGTGCAAATCATATCACTTTACAGGAAATGACATCTGCACAGCAATGGGTCTACATTTATCACAGCAGGCTCATTGCCAGTTTACAGAAGTGCATAAGCCTAACATAGTAAAAACCAATATTCCTAGGTATAGACAAACCCTTTAATGGCCCCTCTACCGGCCTGGTCTATTTTTGGCTTGGACAGTAACGGACAGATGCCCTAACTTTAAACCTGGATCAGGACCTGACCATACCTTTATAATTCCACACAATCTCAGATTATAGCAAAACAAGTGACGTTTGTTTCCTGCATCGACATCAGAAGGTAGTGACTTCAGTTTACTGTATCCGCATCAGAGAGTAGGTAATGAGTTGTTTACTGTATCCACATCAGATTAGGTAGTGACATCTGTTTACTGTATCCACCTCAGTGAGTAGGTGGTCACTTTTGTTTACTGTATCCACATCAGAGAGTAGGTAGTGAGTTCTGTTCACTGTATCCACCTCAGAGAGTAGGTAGTGACTTATGTTTACTGTATTCACATCAGAGAGTAGGTAATGAATTCTGTTTACTGTATCCTCATCAGAGAGTACGTAATGACTTCTGTTTTACTGTATCCACACCAGAGAGTAGGTAGTGACATCTGTTTACTGTATTCACATCAGAGAGTAGGTAATGAATTTTGTTTACTGTATCCTCATCAGAGAGTAGGTAGTGACATCTGATTACTCTATCCACCTCACAAAGTAGGCAGTGACTTGTGTTTACTGTATCCACATCAGAGAGTAGGTAGTGAGTTCTGTTTACTGCATCCACACCAGAGAGTAGGTAGAGACTTCTGTTTACTGTATCCACACCAGAGAGTAGGTAGTGAGCAGTTGGTGATTATAGTTTACTGTACCGGTACTGACAGTTAAGAGAAATAAGGGGCTCTTGTGTCAGACAGCGCAGTTGGTGATTACAGTTTACTGTTTCAACAATAAAGTGACATTAGTGGCTTCTGATAATTTATTCCTGTCAGAAGGCAATTCATAAATTCTACTTATTATATCTATGTCAGTTTGTTTGATTGGGGTTTAATGCCGTACCGAGAAGAAACCTCATAAAAAACACCCGCATGATTGCCGGAGCCACATCTGATGACTCATTCATATACCCGAGGGCTTTTGTTCAGATAATGGAGAATACCTTACTGGGCTGATCTAAACAAGAAAACAATTATGAAAGATGCCTATTGTGGTACATACATTTGTGATGAATTGTTTGTTTTATTGATTGTTGTTTAATGTCATACTCAAGGATATTTCACTAATATGACAACAGATATTTGTGATGGAAGCTTCATTAATGACCCAGCAGTTTGTTTTGCACAGTGTTTGTCACATATTAAGACTCCTTCTTACTCCAATATAGGGATTTTACACAAACATTTTTTAGTATTGGGAAATTTGGAAATTGGGAAACAGAACTAGCCTGTGTGATGGCCATGAAAAATCTATAAAGTCTTATTCATGAGCTAGAATTAGTACATGTAATTTGATAGTCTCTTGTAAACAGAATGTGTGTGTAATACAAGAGCCATGTTAATAGAGTTTGTGTCCGTGAACCCTCAGCCATGCCACTCAGTTCTCACGGGATCTGACTAATCACTTCCATGACAGACTACACAAGCAGCAGAGGAGAAAAACTTGTAAGCTAAACAGTTGCCAACTGCTTACAAATTATTTGTATAACTCTTAAATTTCTTCCCCAGTCATGAAAAATTCAGCAGACAATGGAGTTTATAAGTTTGCAGCAGTCTGATAAACCTCGAGCTGTATTAAGTCTTCTATCCTGGATCAGCTGACTTAGCTGATTGTATGTATGTTTGTTTGTTTGCTCATATGGTTATTCTTCTTGGGAATTTAATACTCAAAGCCTGTCATAAGCCACAAAAATGACAAGATACAAGCACAGATCTCAGAATCTGGTATATGGCATAACAGATTACAAATTTTCTTGGCGAACATAACAACAAATCTGATCACTCTTGCCCCTTCCTTGCCCCCACCCCCTGACTTTGGTGATTTCTGTGATAGATTCAATTGGATAGACTAAAACCCACCATGAAGCGTATACCCACGGTTTGGTTCCCATACTTCTAGAATAAATGCCTATGGATCCAATGGACTGTGAATGGCAGTCATGTTCAGCTATATAGTGTTGGGAAAATTTTTTGAAAACTATTAAAGACAATTTTCTGCAGGTTTGATAATTTGTTTGTTTGTTTGAATGGTGTTTAATGTCATACTCCTGGGTATTTCACGTATATGATGATGGATTATCCTTTTCACACAGTACATAGCCTTATTCCGATGGAAAACCGAGAGGAAACCTTGTAAAAAAAAGAAACTGCTATTTCAAGCCACAACATGTCGACCATCAGGTATATGAGGGAGTGACATGTTGTGGCTTCGGCAATCGCGGGTTTATTTTTTACAAGGTTTCTTCTCGGTTTTTCCAGTTTTGAAGACAAAACTGAAAAAGCATCCTATTGTTTACGCTCGTATATATAGAACATTTTGTTAGGTATGGCTACCCGAGACGCATGATAACACCAGCCAATGAAAGTCGTTCTTTCAACACTCTTTGGGCTTTGATTGTTTGTTTGGTTACAGGGGCAGCACATCCTTGGGCCATCATTTTACAAACTTGTTTGCTCACTTGCCCAGGTCAACCAATAGAATCTTGTGTGATTTTTAAACCTGACTGGACAACGTCGTTCTCATGCTTTAGACCCATACCTAACAAAATGTTCTATATGTACCAGCATATTGGATCAGTATGGGCTATAGTGTAAGCCGATCACTGGTTACACAAGCATACCAATTGTAGTTATTGGACTCAACTGTGTAAATAATACATTTGATAAGTAACCCTTCTGCAAGAAAAATAAAATACGAAGAATTGCTGTTAAACTAAATGTAAATTGGATTCCATGTTTTTCATTGTTTATCATTTTTGTTGTTTAGTTTGGAGAAAAACATGAAAATCACCAGCATACTATAGCCATGGACATGGAAAATTAAAGACAGCATTGAATTTCAAGCAGCCTCGAGACCCAGTGTACATTTTGTAAAAAGTCCAGAAGCATTAAGAAAAACTTCTGTTCATCCATACGCCTACGTAAAACTACTCACAAAAGGATCTTAATTAGCGTAATATCTACTTATTGAAACAAAAGTTTTATCATGACCACAAATGACTACAACAGACCGAAAACTTAACAGGTGTTCCTCTATTAAGAGCAATTTATTTGTAGCATATTTACTCTTACTTGGCACTTCAGGGAGATTAATTTCCCATCAAAGCAAGACAATTCACCTAGTTTGGTTGTGCTGGTGACATTAACTGCAAGAAATACATCACTGGCATCAACTAACATTCCAAAACACATCTCCAATAAAGAGCATGACATATAAACACCATTCTACGTAGTAGTGACTTTGGTCTACTTTGTCAAACATCAATGTAATGAGACACTTTTGATTGATGATTGTATTTAAGGGATAATAGTAATTGTCCGAGAGTCGCTTAAATTACCTGACTCAGTCTGCCCCAGGCTCTGGACACAAAGAAGGGATGCTGGATAGAGAGCACAAGAGACCAATCATCTGATCTACAAACACTTGTTAAGGACTCTCATTAATGGGTCATTGTGAAGGGAATATTGATGACCTGCCAATCATCCAGCAGTATATGTGATATAGTACAGCTCAGTCTTGTCCTCACTAGTAGGTTCCATTAAAAAAACTAAAAGTCCGAGTGAAATCCTAATAAGTGGGACACACGGGCGATTATAACAGCCCGATCGTGGTGATCTGATCTGATAGCCGATAACATGTTTGATCTGAGTGACTGGTCAGCTGACAGGCTTTGGCAATAATAATCGCTGTCGATAGCCTGGACCCCCGGTAGCTTCTTTTCTTTTTTCAATGATTGGTAGAATCACCGTGATCAGGGGATTATAATCGCCTGTGTATCCCCCGCATAATGGCTTCTTCTGGTATGTTAAATAGCATAGCCTCCTATTTTATGGTCAGTAGTGTGTTTTTTTGGTTGTGCCAGTACAGCACCTTCAAGAGAAGTGAAATACCTTGAGGGGGGCCTTTTCCATTCAATCAATACATCTGTACATCAATACATATCATAATGTAATGGCATTTAGAATATAGCCGCATAAGGGATTGCTGTGGTACTGAAATAATCAGGCTATTAGGTACTAGCAGAAGTCTATCAAGTAGAAGTATGAAACCAGCCATTACCCAGTCTCAATGGCAATGTGAGCAGACCAGCGCTGATTGTTGAAAAAGCGCCCCCTAGCGAGACATAGAGAAACCTCGAAGAACATAATTGGATGTGGAATCATGGGTATATCATGTTAACGCTGTTTCTACCGCTTTTCAAACGTTATATTTTACCCATAATGCATCAGTCGATTCTGAAATCCAAGCTGCGTGAAATGAACGAAATCTTGTGCAATGAGTCATATGGCAATATGAAAGACTTATGGTATTACACTGTACTGAAATATTCTGCTATGGGGTGCAACATTTTACCCAAATATTGCCATATGGGGTGTAACAATATACCTAAATATTAGGCAATGGGGTGTTACATATTACTGAAATAGGAGGCTACAATGTACATTGTGTTACATTATACAATACCTTGTACTGAAATATCAGGCTATGGGGTATGACATTGTACCGAAATATTAGGCTATGGGGTGTGAAATCGTACTGAAATATCAAAGTATGGGGTTTAAGTAACACTGTACTAAAAAAATTGTGATCATATAAGAATCACTACAACATAAATAATACAACATGTGTTATCGTAAAAGTCATACAAATTCCAAAATCCAGGCATTTATCAGTTACTGTTATACCACATATCAAATTGCTTTGTTCTGATTGGCCGATAGCATGTCAGGTCTTAAAAATGAACTTGATGTGGAATGACTTTTGTCATTGCTGTTAAACAAACAGTAATGTTGCATGCAGGATCGTGGGACAGGACATTTACTTTAGCTTCCCATCAAAGTTATTTTCCCTTTCTTCTTTTGAAAGCGTTCTCTGCTGTGTTGGAAGCTTGGGCATGAAACATTGAGAATCCACTTCACACTGTACACAGCCTCTTTATGGTAGAAACCAAGAGGAAACCTCATAAAAACCACCCCTGTGATTGCCGGTGCCACAACATGTGACTCGCCCATATCTTGATCAGGTGAACGGCTGTGCGAACCGAAAATGAAAGTGACACATCAATGGAAGACCAGTAGTCTGACACACCAACCACTGAGTCAGGAGCATAACATTTAAAAAAAAAAGGTTCTAAAGTTCAAATAAACAACAACAAAAGAAAGGTTTTGGGGTGAATCTCTTATAAAAAGAGTTTCAGCTGTGCTGCTAAAAGGTGAACAAAAAGAGCTTATTATGAACAAACCAGTTTTTGTGCTTGTGCAAAAATGAACATGTTTTATGGTCCAAAAGAGCTCAAGCCAATAAAAAGGTGTAAAGAGGTCAGCTGATGTCTTTCTAGTAACTCCCACACAGGAGCTGAGACTTGTGATACACAGATCATATAAATATTAAGAGAAATAAGCCAGGTCAATTTGCATTTTTTTTCTTTTCCAGTTTTATTCAGCTATTGCCTCGTTTTCTTGAATGTGTTGATATTTTAAAGAAAGTCTTAGGAATTCCTCAGGGTAAACAGAACTCTACCAGTCTGCTTTAACTTTCGGTGGTGGGCATTACAACTAAATGGCGTTAAAATGTCTGACCAGTACACAGCACGGAGTGAAAGGTGTGAATAGCCAGGGTGGCTAAGCTTTTAACTCCAAACACTGGTGGCGCAGAGCACTATTTACCATTGAAACAAATCTTACATACCATTGGTTTGCCGTAAACAAATGCTTCATACAAGTTCCTTTCATTTGTTAACAGATAAATCGTTAGCTGTCTATCACTTAAAACAAATTGTCTCCCTTATCACTCATGTGATATATTCGTCTAGATTTGACAGTAGTGGAGTGTTGTCAGTCACATACTCCAGTATAACTGTGGAGCCACTGAATAGCTCCTCCTCTTGAATAAACCTCTGAACACCTTCACTCGTGAGCAGGAGAGATCCAGTTTCAGCAGAAAACAGGCGCAGTTTCTACAATAAATACATAAATATACAATTTAGTTCTTTGCCTTTCAGGAGGAAAAACTAATTAGGGAGAGTTCATGATTGTGTTTGTTTGTATGATTGGCGTATTCCACTTACATGACATTGAAAAGATTGACCACTCAAACGTCCTTGCAAAATAACAGTGGAAAACCAAGACAAAACCTAATTAAAAAAAGCACCCTTGCTATTGCCGGAGCCACATCGTGTGACCTCTGTTTTTTTGTTTGTTTGTTTGATTGGTGTTTAACGTCGTACTCAAGGGTATTTCACTTATATGACGACGGATACAAATACAG
>JARFOD010107265.1:0-11691 GCA_031763545.1 Mopalia muscosa
GGATGGATGGATGGATGGATGGATGGATGGATGGATGGATGGATGGATGGATGGATGGATGGATGGATGGATGGATGTGATTGGTGTTTAATCCTGCGCTCAAGGGTACTTCACTTAAAGGACCGCAATGTATCCAACAATAATTGACACTAGCACAACCAAAAGGTAAAGCATTTGCATAATGTTTGAAATCACACAACAATAAAATGTGATTCCTTTTTTCTACAACAGCAAATTAATGTTCCTTCAGCGTTAAGCAAAGGCAGTATGACAATGACTTAATAAGTAAAACTTAGGGTTTATTCATAGGCAACGTTTCAGTGCAGACACTAGCACTAGTTTCAAGATAAATTGACAATGATTGAACAATAACACCTGTGATGAATCAAAGAACTATATTTTGAGAGCGCAAGGATTCCCCAAATAGACGGTGGTGTAATGAGATGGGGAGAGAGTTGAATGGTTGATCAGAATGACATGTTAGAATCCTGTAATGCTTTGTCACTCTTCAGTATAATATAATCATTGGTGGTGCATTTCCTCCCATATATTATATTCTCTCCACCACTAGTTATACAGATCTATGAGTATCCCTAGGAAGGAAAGAACCCAGTGGCCGTCACATTGGCTTTAGAAACTGAGTGGGTTTCTTATCCAGAGGTTTCCTCTTAGTTCCCAGCCTCACACCACTTATTCAAAGTAGTCATAGAGGAACATGTATAACACTCAGCAGAACAATGGAATGAGAAGGGGAATAAACAATGAACAAACATAGGTTCATGGTTAAGAAATTCATTGTTATAAATTAAAATTAGAACCTGTACAAAGCCTACGGATGTTTGCTTGGTTTAAATTTAACATCATTCTAAAATGATTTCATTCACATGACAGCTAGTCAGCCCGAAGGGTGAAGGAAACTACCCTTAATGTCACTAAAAGAAAATAATTTTACGAAGTGCTTGACACAAAAGTGGAAGAAATATTAGAAAGTCTGAAAGTGCACAATGCTTGGATCCACATCAAATGAGCTTTGAGTTTGCTCCTGAACACAGAGAGTACCAGTGTACCGTAACATTCTGCCCCCACTCCCGACCCCATCACCAAATACCTTATTGTTACTAACTTAAGAAAGATTTGTTTGGTTGTTTGATTGGGGTTTCAAGGGTATTTCACTTATATGACAACTTACCAGTCCAATGGGTGAAGGAAAGCACCCTCGACACCACTGGCAACAAACAAAGACAGGACGGGACAAATACAGGATGACAACAACAGGACACAACACAGGCACCACAAACAGATCAGCTTCCTGTTCCCTTTAGCTCTTTGAACACCAGGGCAACATGAAGCTCCCTCCAACTGCCCGCAACTTAAGAAAGAGGTCTACAGGCACAATGTGCAAGTTCCATACACACTCAAGTCCTGTTGAAGACACTTCCAACAGAGGCTATCTCAGAATTATTCAAAGGCTATCCTATGTTGAAAGAAAAATATTCTGATGTTAGGAATGAAGTTTGAGAGTGGAGATATAATGCCCTGGGTCATAACATTTCCGCTTGGATTTTCTCTACAGTTCACTGTCTATATGCGCAGCCAAACCTATACTCATCGCATGGATGTGTTAAGAAAAGTGCACTCAAAACACGCTGGCCTGCTAAGTCATCGGGTTACGGGTCAAAACTGCTAAAAACATTATTGGATCCAGGTGGCATTGTAGTTACAGCCTTCATAAACGAAAGCAAGAACTCAGTATTGCTTTTGCTTTGTTTAAAAGGAGAAATATAAAAAATACAAATAAAAAATAAGTAATAAAACTTAAAACCCAATGAAATTAAATAAATTACTGAAAATTACCTAATCAGTTTTTGAATAAAGTCAGTTAATAGCGTTTTTTATTTTTCATAATTATTTTTTTTATAAACATATTTAATAAATGGATCACAATTTTTACCAAAAACTAAAAAAATATGTGTGAAAATATTGTTTAACAACAATATCCTTTTTTCTTTTACACGGAAGTCATGAACTACCCGATTTAACCCTTTCAAAAAAACGAGAGCTGACGATTTATTAGCCAGCTAAGACAATAAGAAAACAAATATTATCACTGCTGGACAGGAAAGTGCTGTAAACTCCCCTATAATTCAAACAGAAATCAATTAAATTTTCCCGAATTACTTTTTGAAAATCTGAAATGAGTGACTATAAATAGTTCTGTAAATTTAAACTTTTTTTAAAGCCAAGTGTCATATAAATCACCTTATATGTGATTTAGTTTAACTAAAAAGTTCAAAATTTATAACAAAAATTTATGCTTTTAATTATTTTCAAAGTCAGTTTCTCTCCACATTAACTTCATAACATCTTTTGCACATTTTTATTAGCTTTAAAGCCATGTGTCATATAAATCACCTTATATGTGATTTAGTTTAACTAAAAAGTTCAAAATTTATTGCAAAAAATTATGCTTTTAATTATTTTCAAAGTCAGTTTCTCCCCACATTAACTCCATAACATCTTTTGCACATTTTTATTAGCTTCAATGCTGTCTAAATACATGCACTATAAAATTAAATTAAAATGTTAACTTTTTTTTGTACCTTAAAACATTTTTGATAACTAATCAATATCAAGTAACAAAAGAAATCAATTTCAGATGACTTTAGCCAAGGAATTATTTATTTCCTATGAAACTGTCCCCCAAAATTCAATTTCTTAAAATCTTGGATTCAATATTTTTCCTGCAATGTTTAATATTTTCTCCTTTAAATGAAAGATGTCTACATATAAATACCGTGAAAATGAATAATAGGCCTACAAATATGTTTTATTTAAATTTATATAGGTAGCCAAAAATATTCAATGTACTACAGGCACTTATAACCAGATGAAATTCAATTTGGACTGTATTAATTATACATGTAAATAGGGTTAACTGCTGCCGATTCAGTGCCTATTAAACTCTTAGGGTCCAAGGTTGGATTGTGGAGAAAACAAAATTAATAAAATAGAATCTGTTTAAACTAAGAAAGGGTTAACCCAAATTAATGAAAATACTGTTTATATTTTCTTTCTAAAAGACACAAAAAATTATTCATTTAAATGGGATAAGAAAATAATGTAAAAAATTAGAGTGTTAACTTTGGCGTTAGGCAGGGGGAAAGTCTCCTCTCACCTCTATTTAGGATGTGTTTAGAGGCTCAACCAGTAGCTGCTCAGACTGGAGAGCTATGTAAACACCTTATGATAGCTTACAGATTTCACTGACCAGGATGTTTGAAGACAACTAATTACACCTTTACAATATTCACTCATGTTCCTTGGCAGAGGAAATGCTTACAGTTAGCAAGCCTCATTATGAGTCCAAAAACGCAGAGAAATGCAAAAGATACATTTTTTATTTCAACAGTTGTTTATTAAGTCACAGAGAGTATTACATCATAATGTGTTTTGTACCATACCTGTTTATCATTCAATTGACCAGTTTTAGTATCCTGACATGTTTCCTAACACTCCCACTGGTACAGAAAACTCATATTTTTCTGATTGCTCTAAACGAAAATGAGCGTTATTTTGCAAAAATTTAACAAAAGAGAATGAAAATTAGTTTTTTTGGTTGGGGCGTATCATTTTTACTTAAGGTTCTTTCACTCACATGATGGTGTGTCGGCCCAATTGGCGAAGGAATCCACTGTGATACTACTGGCAAGTTGGCAACAAAGAAAAACATCACAGGACAAATACAGGACAGTACTGGTAACTGGATATAACAGATCGGCATCATGTTGACCCTTAGCTCTGAGAGCACCAGAGCAAAAGAAAGAAGCCTCCTGACCCTCACGAATGAAGATAAGACTGTGCACATTAAAACACCTGTCCCACCACCTTTTATCTGTTTTATTAGGGTTTAACACCGTTCTTATTGTTATTTCTGTCATATTACGACATGCCAGCTCTATGGTTGAGGACCACCATTCTAGGTCAGGGTGCCACTGGCAACAAAGATGAGACAAGACAATTATAAAACTTAATACAAATATACCACAAATCAGATTGGCTACCTGTCACCTTTGAGTCAGGAGAATCAGGGCAACAGGAAGAAGCCACCTAACCCTCCTTGAAGGAAAATAGGATTGTGCACACTAAAACACCTGCTCTCACACCGTATACATTACTTTATTAGGGTTTAAATACATCACAAAACATGATCGGCTATCTGTTACCTTTGAGCTTCGAAAGCACACCCGGGCAACATCATGCTGCCTCCAAACAGACAGCCACAGCCTACACATCTCGAGACCTGTATACTAGTCCGACAAATTGTTGCTCTAACAGTTAATACAAAGCACCAAGAAACACAAAATAAACTACCCGGTACATGTTTTTTAATGTTACGCCTGGCTCTGCCTGGGATCAATCCCACGACCCCTCCATTATAAGGTTGATGCTCTATCATAAAGCCATTGTTAAGGCCAGTCTAAACCCAGATAAATTTTAATGTCTTACTTAAATAGATTTGATTGGAATTTCATGTTAAAGTTACCATTAATTAAATTAATATAACATTATTTTATCATATAGGACTTAGGATTTAAGCCATCAAAAACCAAAAAATGTCTAAAGCCTTTAACAACTTATATTAGACCACTTTCTCAATATAGAAACATTAAAATAACTGTACATATAACATTGTTGTAGTCCACTGCATTATTTATGTCTGATGATCATGTATCACTATAATTGAATTACAGTTCATTTTAAAAACTATTAAATAGTTGATTAAATCCAGTTGATTATTTTACAGACATATTGGTTCATCTGAAATGAAGCTAATGGGATGACAACCTTAATAAACAGAAGTTGTAAGTATGCAATAGTCTTCCTTGTGTATGTAGAAGCTTGATATGTCTAACTTCTCCCCCCCCCCCCCCCCCCCCACCCCTGTTGCCTAAAATAATTTTGAATTATTAACTTAACTGAATCTTCATATGAAAATTCAATTGAAAAGCAATAGCCTAAGCAAATGTGCACGTCTCCATGTAAATTAGGTTTATATTAAAGGGCTAGTTCCACCTATGTCCAGTTTTACCTAGAGTAGACATGAGTGTGTTTATATTAACCTAATTACACACTTGACCATGGTCTGATATACTTACTGTACAACACAAGTGAGTCAGCCACTTCACTGAACAGGACACATCAGGTGGTATACCACTCATTCTCTAAAAATTATTCTCTTCTGACCACGCTTAATGTTAAATATTGCCTATTGCTAGGTCAAGGAGATGATTTCATTTTAAAGGCTAGGTGCAATTAATGTACATGTGCAGTTTTACTGCAAACAGGTGGGTGCTTTCAATGAGCCTTGTTGTTGCCCTGGTGCTCTCAATCAAGGGGCAACAAACACGAAGTGAATTTCTGGGTTTCAAGTCTTGAGATTGTTCTGTTACTGTTAATTAAAATAACTTTACCTTAATTTGATCATACAGGGCTTAGGATTTGAGCCATCAAAAACAACAAAGCGTTTAAATAAATTTTATTAGGCCATTCACTCATTATAGACACATTCAAATTTTTCATTGTGTTAGGCCAATGCATTAAGAATTTTATCCCAAACTAGCGGTAGAGTCCTTTATCAATGTTTGATAATCATGCATCGCTAAAATTAAATTTCAGTTTAATTCAAAACCATTAAATAATGAAGTTTTCTTCACCCATGGGTTGACAAGTCAGTAAATTAGTGACATTACCTGCAGTATGGTGTTAGGCTTCAACAAAACCAAAATGAAACAGATAAGAAAACATTTCTAATCCAATAAACCTGTGGCTAAAGGTAATATCTTCAAAGCTTTACAATACATTCATGCTGCCTTTATTTAGCAGTGAATGAACATAATTGTCTTAGTTTATTTTAAGAGATTTAGTACGAAATTTAAAGATTTCTGGTTGATTTATTACAGGATTTAGTGTAGCCCTTCTCAGCACATTCAGGTGGTATATGTTTGGTAGAAAAGAAGTTTATATTACAGCTGTATATGATGAAGTCCAGATTCAAAGAAAAAACACAAGGGTTACAAGACTGAGTGGGCAATGGCCAGACTATTCATCTAATGATTTTTGAAATCTGAGTCTTAGACCTATTTTTCAGTTGTAACTTGTAAAATAAATTTCAATTGAACAAAAGTAATGTTGTTTTTTTTTAAAATAAATATAAAAAATTGAATGGATTTTACTACTTCCTTTTTGAGACTTTATTTGACTTAAATATCTGTACATGTATATTGCTTGTATGCTATTGTTGTTAATCTTATAGTCTATTATTACCTGAAAGGTAATTTAAAAAATACACAGTTACCTGAACGAAATCTTGTCATAATTCCAAAAAGAGCACAAAACAATCTCAAGATACAGTTTCATCCTCCCACAAAGATATCTGAAAACGAGAATTAATGGTACAAAACTTGCCTTTGCACTGGGCTTGTATTTAGGCTGTTCCCATGGATCACATACTGAGGTGTTTATCCAAGAACAGATGTGGAGTAGACGTCCCAAATAAGGCAGAGGTATAGGAAAAACCTGCTACGACCCCTACTCTGTTGTTATTAGCATCTCCTGAAAATAAACACGGAAAATAGTACAGGGAGTTAGAATCCTCCCACAACAGGCTAAGACAAGCGGAGCCCAGGTTTGGTATATAACAATACATGAAAACACACGTTTACATCCCACTTCTGACACCAAAAGTTTATTCATAGACATACAGGGTGTTCTCATTACGCAGAATCTACGATAACCATACAGATGTCTTATCACAGACCCTTTATAAATAATCCGTCCAGTTTGTGTAGATTGGAACTAAACAGAACGATGACTAGCATACCTCCTGTTCTTTTTGCTCTAAGAATACGACCCCAATACTATTTAGATTCAAGTGGCTCTTAGATGCCCTTTGAGATGATTCCAAGGATGCCGACTTATGAGGCAAAGGGGATGACAGATAGAGACTAACTGAATGAACAAACGTTGGCAGGTCTATGAATATATATCTCTCATCAGCCTACTAGTTCATCTTGGGTTAACGGCATTAGTTTATCTGAGTAACAAATAAAACACTGGCAGATTTATACTCTGAATTTGTAGTTGTAGAAAATACAAAACACAAACTGCCATGGTAAAACTATAAAATAACGCTTCTGTTGACATTAGTTCAAACTTTAGTTTCAATTTTTTTTAGCTAGTAAGCCAAATCTAATTAATTTATGCATTGTTAATTAAATAGTATCAGCCTGACATGAAAGAAACCCCCACCCTGTTCAGGTAATAATATGTAATTAACACTCAATATTCAAGTAAAGTAAATCTTCTATTGTAGTGATCATTTAACCAGTCACAGTTTTGTTTATCTCAGGACTTTTTATGAGAGGCCACCAAAAAAGCAGGTTACAAAAAACCAGGTCATCAATTTGTATTTCTGCGACAGCATTTTTGTTTACACAAAAACAAACCTTAATCCTGAACCTAACTTATAGACATACATAATTCTTGGCCTAACCTAATCCTAACACCATATCCGAATACTTTACCTAACACCTTATCCTAATCCTTAACCTAACACCATATCCCAATCCTTAACCTAACATCATATCCTTATCCTAACACCATAGCCCAATCCTTAACCTAACTTCATAGCCTTATCCTTAACCTAACACCATATCCTAATCCTTAACCTAACACCATATCCCAATCCTTAACCTAACATCATATCCTAATCCTTAACCTAACACCATATTCAAATTTTTAACCTAACAACATATCCTGATCCTTAACCTAACACCATATCCTAATCATTAACCTAACACCATATCCTAATCATTAACCTACCAACATATCCTAATGCTTAACCTAAAAATATATATCCCAATCCTTAACATAACACCATATCCCAATCCATAACCTAACACCATATCCTAATCATTAATCTAAAACCATATCCTAATGCTGAACCTAACACTAATTCCCAATCCTTAACCTAAACACCATATCCTTATCCTTAACCTAACGCCATAGCCCAATCCTTACACCATATCCTATTCCTTAACCTAACAACATATCCTAATGCTGAACCTAAAACCATTTCCCAATCTTTAACCTAAACACCATATCCTTAACTTAACGCCATATCCCAATCCTTACACCATATCCTAATGCATAACCTAACAACATATCCCAATCCTTAACCTAACACCATATCCTAATCCTTAACATAACACCATATCATAATCCTTAACCTAACACCATATCCAATCCTGAACCTAACACCATATTCTAATCCTGAACCTAACACCATATCCCAATCCTTAACCTAACACCATATCCCAATCCTTACACCATATCCTAATCCTTAACCTAACACCATATCCTAATCCTTAACCTAACACCATATCCTAATCCTTAATCTAACACCATATCCTAAAACCATATCCTAATCCTTAACTTAATACCATATCCTAATCCTTACCCTTACACCATATCACAATCCTTAACCTAACACCATATCACAATCCTTACACCATATCCTAATCCTTAACCTAACACCATATCCTAAAACCATATCCTAACCCTTAACCTAATACCACATTCTAATCCTTAACCTTACACCATATCCCAATCCTTAACCTAATACCATATCCTAAACCTTAACCTAACACCATATCCTTTAACCTAACACCATAAGTCTCACCCTTAACTTGACCTAATCCTTATACAATGAGCATAATATCTTAAAGTTTAATGAGGTAATTTCTTTTCAGTGACGTGCCAGCAGAATGGGTGAAAGGAATCATCACAGACTCAACTGGCAATAAACAGAGACAAGGTAAAGACAATCATGGGAGATAATCCAAAGACATCACAAACAGATTTGCTTCATGTTGCCCCTAAGCTCGCAGATCAACAGGGCAACAGGAAACTCTTTCTAACTGCTTTCTAAACAAAGTCTTTAGTGTGTGCTCTATCCTGTTCACAAATCCTGATATCCAAAAGTCTGGAAATTTGATATTGTTTAAACTAAAAATAAAATATTTAAATTTATAACCGTAGAAATAAATTTTGAACCATAATCATCCTATTTCCTGAACAAACAAGACATCCGGGATAAATGTAGGAGTGTATACAGAGAAAACGTAGGCTTGCTGAGCTACCCATGATGCTTCCCTACAACACAGTGTTCCTTTAGTTCCGCTAATACATTGCACATGGTTGTGTTTACAATGAGCATTTTTCCTGATGTAATCTGCGTACATCACGCTTCCGACCACTTTTTTTGCACTCGCCTTTTAATTTTCCCAAGCTGTGCTACTAACTGTGTCTCCATACAAAACATATAGCGTTACCGACAGCATGCATGGTATGTGTTTTCTGTTGTGGTTGTAATAAAATATCAGTAAAAAGATAATGAAAACTTCCTTTTTTAATTTTATTATTATTTGTGGGGTCTTTAAAGAAAGGAATGCATAAAGTTATTGCCAATGTATTTACTTATAATATGTAAAAGAAGCTAAAATATTCAATTAACTGCTGAGTCATATATCATTTGTAAAAACATTGGCATAGGCCATTATAAAGAGTAGGTTGTTTTGAGAGTAGAAATGCTGACTTGACATAGCAATGAAGGAAAATTTTTGCAACATAGGTAAACGCTTGACATCTCTTGCCATTGAAATAAAATGTCATTATGTAAATGAAATACCCTTGAGCATGGCATAAAACACTAATCAATCAATTGCTAAATCAACCAATCAAAAGCTGTTCAATGTAAAATCATGACAAGAGTAACAAAGATACACTGTTTAAATTGGATGAATAATAATTTATATCAACAATGTCAAAATGGATGAAACGACAGTTGCATATAAAACCATCATAAAAGTCAATGACTGCAAATGACTGAAGGACTTCAACGGTTCTGATTGGCTATACTATTGTTGGTGTTAAAGTAAGATAGACATTTAGTTTTCCATATGGCCGTGTAGTCTGCCTGTTCATTAATAAAACATCACATAAATCCTCGTAGAATATTTTTCCGCTTTCTCACAGGATAAAATCAACTTTGGAAAAAAGGCTAAATAAAATATTGAACGAAATGTTTCACTAGACAAATTTCATATCTTCAGACAAGATAAGCAGACAGTACCTCGATTTTTACTCTCAGACATTTCAAATTAGACAGCAACCGGATAAAAACAGTTATGACAAGATACAAGCCAGCAATAAATTATTAACTTGGGTAGTTCAGAGAGATTGCGTCGGTAACAAAACAAAGATCTATATTCGTGATAATATGAATTTGTGTGTTTTGTTCCAGCCGAAACTTTATTGGACCTATCAAATGGCAATTGTGGGCTGAAATTCTCATTTGTCTGTGCCAAAGCCTAAACGTAACAATGCTTGATCTACCTATAAATAACACACATTTTTGATCAAAAATGATATAAAAACGATTTTGCGAAAGACATGCGATATTTCTCTTTTAATTTATAGCATTACCATGACGACATAATAGGTTTTTGATTGATGATCTAATCAATCAGTAGACATGTATATATCTACAATGAGTTATTATTTCTTAAAAGGATGTATTTCATGTCAAACGTAAAAGTATCATTAGATTGAGTTTGATTAGGTTTGTTTTTGGTGTTTCATGGCATAGACAATTTCTTTTATCTTACTTATCTGATGAGGGCGGCAGGGCGCTATTATAAATACAGTCCTGCCAAATGATCCAATGACATTTTGTAAAACCTTTGTCATTTCTCATAAAGAGGCTCTAATTTCTGCAGCAATATTTGGTCTATTGTGGTAATAACTTGTGCTCTGAAAATATTGCGAGTCTGTCTGCCTTACTTTGTTATGTAAAATGAGGACATTGGAATGGGATATTTTTGATATGGGTAAGTTATGAAACATATTTTGATGCTCAGGGACGTACCTGCCTTATGGAGAGTGGATAAAGTTTTAAGTGTTAATATTATTGGACATAGTACACACGCTATTATGAACACCGTACCCTAGTTGTACACACACTTATTAACAATTGGAATAATTGTTGGATTAACAGGTCTCGTTAACAAGTTCATGACTTTTCCAGGAGTTTTTAAGGACACAGTTGGTGTTTTCTATTAAGCTGTTTACTCTAAAATCTAAGGAATGACTATTTTATTCAAGATCTTAACACATAAAAAAATAGTTAAACATGTCGCAGATTAATTGCAGGGTTTTGAAGGAAACCCCAAATTGGCATCTATTATTATTAATGGTTTTAATTTTTTAATGAAATGTGAAAACTGATACGGAATTGATAGTTTTGCCCCAAGGACATTTTGTTGTGAATAAAGCATAGAATAGAGTATAAGCTGAGTGTTATTGTGATAGAGCCAATTTCTTTAAAGGACCAGTTAGTGTTGCATGGAACTGATTCATTGATTGACTGATTGATTAATATTCCACTTAGATGAATGATTAAAAAACATTAATTAATGTTCCTTCTGTGCCCTTAGCCCAAGTTCACATTAGGGAGAGAAATCTATTGCTGCTATAGGTGGGTGGTTTTTAGACGGAATGGAGGGGGTGTATAAAAAAAAAAAAAGGGGGGTGTTGTGGGGGGGGGGGGGGGGGGCCAAAAAAAAAATTATT
>JARFOD010107276.1:0-15822 GCA_031763545.1 Mopalia muscosa
TAGCTGTTATTCTATTTATATGCGATCAAACCAACAATGGTTGTTATGCAGACAAGCTCCGAATACAACCCTTGGCTAGATAGCCACATATTTATAAGTAACAATCTTTGTAGAGCCCCTCGGCTATCAATAAATCTCTCACTCTATCTATCGAAGTATAATATGGTTAGAATTGGCAGTCAGTACTGTGGTAAGTTTGAGAAAGCTGTGTCCTATTATTATGTTACATTTGTTCCCATGATCTAAATAAGCTCTGATCGATGCGCAAACACAGTAGTTCAAATATTATTTAGCTGGAATCATTCGCCATTTTGACAACAACTGCTTTGGGTTTTAAAATGGTATTAATCTTGTGACCCATGAAGTTGTTTTAATCAGCATGCCGCGGTGTATACACATATAATATACAATTGATGGACTAGCTGTTGTTTCAAACTGTGTGAGAGAATTGTGGCCCAAGAGCTTGTTATATGTTATAAGCATAAGGTTTATCATGCAAACAGATAGCTAGGTCTGTTTTAGTCACAACAGGTTGTCGAATGGGATGCTTTTTGGTTATTACAAAGGAATTCCGGGATAATAATACTGAGGAAGGCGGTGATCACGCGTTTGATTCGATTCTCGAAAGCTGACTACACACACAACTGTTTATAGAGTGCCGGATTTGATCAGCTGAGAGGTTATTGGCGCGTCTTTCAGAAGTCGAGCGTGAACTGACATAGGCTGTGGTATTTAATCCTCTATAATGAAAGTAATACCATTAACTCCTTATATACAGATTAGGAACAGCCAAGGCCCATTGTGACTGTGTGTTAGACGACTTTAACAATGCTAAAAGAAGCTATGTGTACTGAATGGTAGGCCTATAATAACCCAGGTCGAAAATATTGTCTCGGAAGAAGTTTTGAAAAAGCAAAAAAGACATTGTTGACCGTTAATAGAAGCTATAAGAGCATCAGGAAGCTTCCTCCCATGCAAACCTCCGCCGCTGAGTGATGAAGTCATTGCCTAGATCTAGTAAATAACGTTTGCAATGTTTGCGGCCGAGTTCTCTCTCGATTAGCGGTCGGTTGGAAGTAGCTTTCATGTTGCCCTAGTGTTCGCATAGGAAAGGGGGTAGTGCAAAGCTGATCCGCTTAAGGTGATATTATATTGCGCATTGTCATTGTCCTGCATGAGCCATGGTCCTGTTTTATTTTCCAGTGGCGCCAGCGGGTGGGGTCCTCCACCCCCATGAGCTGGTACGCCGTCATATGCGCGATAAAACATAAAGTAGGATATATATACATACATAAATATCTCCCCAATGAGTTATTTGTTCATGTCTGCGCAAAGGTTGGGCTCTAAACTGTTATATGGTTTAAAACGATTTCAGTCTTTGAACAAATTATGACGGCTCTGGGCATAAGTCATGTGACAGTGGTATTTAAAAATCCACAGTATCTTTCGTCATCTGAATATACTCCATTTATTAATAATCATCGAGACAACATAAACTTTTTATTTTTTTTAACTGCTTTCTTATAACATTATAATGCGATACCAAATCATATGGAAAGAACAGACTAAGCTATGAGAGTGGATTTGTGTTACACTGTTGAAATCGGCTCTTTGGCATTTTAACTCTTTGCCATTAGAATAGGAATTTTAGAGTCTAACGAACAATAACGATAGGGTAGTATTAGAAAAAGATCAATGTGCGTTGTGACTCCGATATAAGTCCAGTGGAATTAATTGGCCTGTTACATTCGAGACGAATCCAATCAAGTATAAAAGAAAAGATGTACCGAGGCTCTAGTTCAAGATTATAAATCGGTGTTTTTGTATCTCGAATCTCTCTGCCCTTTAACAGAACAGATCCAATTAAAACCAACACATCCTTCCTGACTTGAACTATAATGTCAAGTCTCCAAAGACACAGCAAACAACTGTGTAATTATAACACGTTTGTTTTATGTGAGCGTGTTTATTATGTTATCATGAAACAAACTGCACTAACCCATTGGCCACCATCAATAAGCACTTTACAGCCTTTTACGAAGCGTATTTTTTGCAAACTTTTTACAAAAACACTGGATATCGTTGATCAGCACAAGGTCAAACATGCTACTCAAATGCTAGTATTTTTAAAAATTGGTATTTACACTTATGCAAGTACAGCCAACCGTGGGCAGTTTTAACGTTTTGTATTTTTGAGGCTCTGAGTTTTTGTATAGAACAAATTCATATGGCCCCACAGAGGACTGATATCGGGAACTTTGGTGACAGGGCCAACATTCTACTGACTGTATAATATATTTGCTGAGGGTTGAGAGGGAGCTTCCCGTTGTACTGGTGCCATCGAAGTTAAGGTGCAGCACTAAACTGATCTGTTTTGATGTCATTGTATTGTGTCCCGTGGTTGTCTGGTCTTTGTCCTGTCTTCGTTTGTTGCCAGTGGTGTGTTATGGAGTTATACCCAAGAGTACAAAGACAACACAGTGACATAAACCGGTTGGTAATCGATGTTATAGGTAAAACTTTCACAAAGACGCATCATATGGGAGCGCTGTTTCCTCCCCAAGCTATTAACACTTGCTGCTCTTGCTTGTTGTGTGCCATTGGTCGAGGCAAATGACATTGAGACTTCATTTATTTTTAAGTTCCTTTATCAATATGAGTACCTAAAATCGCTAAAGCCTATTGCAACTTCCCTCTTAGGCTTTTCTTCGTTTTGCCATTCGTCACACTGTAATGACAAAATGCTATATATTATTTATAAATGAACATAATACATTTCTGTTATGTCCAATACAAATACAAATGCTCTTATCCCTTAGAGCCCCCCGCTAGTAATAGACGTTACCACACAACATCACTCTTACATACTACCGGTTGAAAATTAAGACTCACGAATGGAGTCGTTTCATTTTGCGAGAACAGAATGCTTTACGGTAAAATATAACTGGCCACCTTAACGTATCTGAAAGTTGTCGTGTAAAAGTTGAATAAATCATTAAATTAATATCAAATTTTTGCCAGCTGATTTACAGACACGCCTGACTGTTCCGTATTAGCCGAAAGGTCAACTGATATTACAGCATGTGATACGTTTCCCTACTCCAACGATAGTTCTTCCAAGATATATAGATATGAACACAATCTTTAAACAAAACTGACGTCTATATTTATTGGCGAAATATATATTGGTTACAACACGCAAGCAAGCTCACTAAGCTATCAGAAACAATTTGTCAAATTAACTAGCTTTTGTAACACAAGCAGGATTTTATTGTTCTTCAGAATTTTTTAATAAACAAAAGCTGAGATTTCGGTCATCGAAATTCCCCAGACGAGTGTCAACAGTAAAAACATTATCCTTAACTCTCAGGTTCCTAGACAGTATAATTTGAAGCTTTCTTTTTCATAATGATGAAAACAAATTGCCTCGATGGAATATTGTATGTCACAGGTAAAATGTTCAGCCCCTAACAAAGCTAATTTTAAAACTGAGATGACAGTGTTTGTGTCTTGGACACTGTTCACAAGATCCTCAGAGTTTATGCCCTTATTATCAATATAAGTGTTCTCTTCGTTTACAGCACAGATCCTTTCAGCATCCGGTCACGTGTTGACTCTTTGGGCTTCCAACCAGATGGCCCATTACGCTGGGCAATTGTTTATAATATATTCGATACCTTTCTTGAATCTTATTTCTGTGATTCACCACGAACCTTACAACAAACACCAACAAGATGTCAGGAATTCGCCTCAGTTATACCTTTTTCTCGAAAATCAGATTTTTGTTATGATCTTTCAGCCTCAAATTTGTAGACTTAGACAAAGCTGAAAAGTTTGGTTGAAAATGAGCGGCTGTTATGGATTTCATTTACAGCACTTATTATTATAAACATACCGAAACGTTGCAACCTTAATTAAATTAAGTTTATATATTAATACCATCAACCTTAATTAAAATAAGTTTCTTTATTGATACCGTCAAAAGGCCATACACCTTCCAATTATGCAACTACATTTATCACATTTACCATTGCTTGTACGGTATCGCTGTACTCCTGCTAGCTGATGACCTGTATGCTGTAATCCTTTATTGAGGATACACTACCAGAATATATTTTTTAAAAAACAATCTGACGTTGCGACGTCCACCAAGATGCCTTCAACAGAGTATAAGAAAACAAATGCATACGCTGCAGCTTACATATCAATGGCTATTAAAAAAGCGTATTCATAAACCCAGGGAAGGCCGTTTGATCAGAAAATTTAACAGTAACTTGCAGTCACCTGTATTGTATACTGAATAAAAGCAACAATTCGTTGAGCATCGTTCTAATGTTTTGTTCCATGCATACGATAGATTAAACCGAATAACCGCATTTCTATTCACTGAAAAGATTTATTATTTACCCTATATCTAATCAACCGAATGAATAACGATATCCATTCAGATATATGTAGTACTGTTATTCAGGATTTGCATATAACCATAAACCATTAAATTAATCATTTTTGAGTGCAGCTATTTGTGTGTTTTTTTTTTTGTTACATAGCTGGTCGTCGCCTAAAATGGAGAATAAATTGTCACCAATATCGTGCAATATTCATACACCAATGTTTATTCAGGATATTATATGCAATTAATTAAGCTGTAAAACTTTTGTTAAAAACAGTTCATGTGAAATCGTCCAAGACAATAAATATTAATATTGATTCTCCTAACCAACTGTAGTGGTCTTACGTTTGGCTGTCTTTTTTTAACATAATAAGCGCGAACAGAAGACCTTTGGGCCAACAGAAGATCAATACTTACACATTTATCACTATATTGAAAGACAGGAAGGATGCTTGTTGATTTTCCAAGCTTTTGTTTGGCTAAAGGTCAGGTGTATAGCTTCTATGTGGGTTATATAATAGCATCGATCTAGAATGTTTAACATAGCGCCCACCAGAGTGTGTACTCTTCTATCCTTCTCCGTGGAGCAAAACACCTGTAACACAAGATAGCATGTAAATTGTGGGACATAATGGAGATTGTATTTACAACCGATAAGTAGAATCTGTCAACAGAGCCAAGATATATTGAGACTCATACTGAAGTAAATTCAGCGCACCAAGAAATAGTTTGATACAGTTTAATGTGTGTCCGTCCGATTAGATCAAATCAAGATATTATCAAAAACAATTAAATAAATGAAAAATGAACAGCGATTCTTCGAAATGTTATAATCATTTATTATGCCGTTTTTTTGTTTGTTTGTTTTTTTCGTTGCTACCAAATTGTTTTAATCTATTCCACGGGTTTTACCGCTTTATACAAGATAAATGTCAAGTTGAAACTTGTCAAGTAGGGACCATTAGCATGTTATATTTATACACCTAGAGATGGTCAATCTTATATCTCGTTATTGTGACATAATTAGAAAGAGATCGTTTCTTTTGATTTTGCCAATAAGATCGGCGAACTCAATGATTTTAGAGAACTTCAACTTATTCTAATGATCAGAAAATTTTACCTTTATAATAGAAAACATCTAGGAGACTGGGAAAACACTATGACAAATATCCATGTCTATTTAAACCAGTATCTTCGACCATCCCCATTCAGATTGTTTACGTCCATAATACACCACCATACAGTATGCAGTATAGAGAGAGGAATACGATGTATCAAAAACTTTGAATAATCCTTAGTTTAATTCAATCAAAAATAAAGATGGTTATCATATTCATTCTCCTCACAATCTTTCAGAATAATTCGATTGATCTTTGTGGGGGCAGAATCAATCAATTCATGAAAATGACTTAACATCTCTCCAAGCATAAAACCGGGACGTGTGTGACGTGATTTAGAAATGTAATAATGCCAGACATTTTTCTCTATACCCTATGGAAATATTTCTCGTAATATTCTACGAGCTGGTTAATCGCTAAAATGTGTCGCCTTTCTTGCAGTGTTGGTTAGCTCGACAAACCCAAGACGGTCGTTTATTAGACCAATCGCATAGATTTATCTTATTCAGACGGAGTTACGCCTTACCATACTATTTCCCAGGCCCATGTTACAACTCGGTTATATATTGAATTCTCTATTGCAATAATAATTCATTACGGCTTTAACTGTAGTGCAAAGTAAGTAGAGTCCATTAAGTAGGGCCAATGTAAGCACTGTGACACGCTTTATTGCGCCATCATTCGAATTTGTATTTTGTCATCTGTAGGCGAGAATGTTCCGCAGTAAATTTGGCTAAGTATTCCTATTTATTATAAAACACATCATTTCTGATGTTCCGATGATATTAACAGTGCACCAGTCCGTAACCAGATAAGAATATCGTTGGTGTCCTTGTCTATAAATTCTTTAGACCATTTTGTCAATAGACCATTTTTTGCAGGTTTAAGAACTCCACAAAAAATTAAGCCCACGCAATTTGGTTTATTCAACTACACCCTTCACAACAGTTGTTAGCGAGCGCAAAACACACGGACCAGTAAAAATGTTAAACATCGCTTTATATAGAAAGACTACACAACAAGATATAACAAGAAAATACATATATAATTTCAATATTTCTCCATACGATTTTAACTGTTATGGTAAATTGAGTTCATTAACTTTCCAAACAAGAACTTTCATATGGAACAATAAATGGAAAGTATTCCTGTTAATTAGCATTGTCTAAGAGTATAGGATCATATTTAAATGTCCGTGTGAAGTGTAAGCGAATGGTTGTTTTCAGAATTAGATTCCCACTGTTAGGTTAGACTAGACTCTCTCCCATCAACACGAGGCTCGCTAATCTACTTTCATTCACGTTGAGTGATATTATCATCATTCTACTACTTTAACTACCATAGTCAATGCCAGTCCACGCTTCTTACCCAGGAAAGGCGCCAAAAGCTTCTCAGATCCGAAGTAGCTTTTGTGTGATCAGCAGGGAAACTATGCTAACGAACGTGTGCGCATATTTACATAGCATTACTTTCATAGTGTAAAGCATCGTAAACAGTATCCTGACACTACCTCGCGAATCAGATATGACTACAGATCAATGGATGTTCGTCTATCACTGGTTTTAAGGGAACCGTAGCAGAGTGAACTGGTACGGGTTCTCTGTCCTTGTACCACATAGGTCCTATACTCTGGCTATCGGGAAGGGGTGGTGCGTGGGTATGTGGGTACGTGTGGGTGTTTGTGTGTGTGTATGTTCGGGGGTGGAATGTCCTAAGTGACTCTTGAAGCCAACTGATTTTCCTCTATTGAATTGAGATTATTCCATGTGACTAACATTTAGCATTAAGTTTTTTCAACTTGGCTTCGATTGAAAACTACAAAAAAATTTTAGTTCTAATATAGATCAGCATAAAGGCATGCACAGGTGTAGTAGGCCTACATGGGCTTATTACGTTCGTCAACTAGGTTTTATATAACGAACAGGTTGTGTCACTAACTCCAGAAGTTGAAATTCATAAAATCTTTCTCGTTTTGTTATCATTCCAGCCTGTAAATTACCATTTAAATAAGTAAACCTTTTTTCACTGATTGGGCGCACGGTGTAGGGCTAGGATTTTCTGTCGCATGTTTACAGCACACGAGGCTATTGATTGATTGGTGTTTTACGCCGTGCTTAAGGGTATTGCACTTATATGACGGCGGTGTATTCAAACAATAATTGACACAACTACCATATTATTTAAAATCGAGTCCATTCTAGTGGTTGTACTTTTTGCTAAAGAAAAAAATATTGCAAAACAGGTAACATATTATTTTTACAAGATAATCTAATTTATCCTTGATGTCTTCATTGCTGAAATATATGTTTAAGTCATTTGTTTTGTTTCGTTGTTGCCGCCACGCATCAGTCTCCTTGGTGCATACAGTGTATGAGCGAACATTTTTCTAATATAGGGAAGGAGAAAAATGTTATTGAATTCTGCTTATGATTGACATTCCGAGGACTATTACCAATTAAGATGTATGCAACGCAATGCCGACAATTTTGCATACCAAGTGCGCACATCTTACACACGACGTCGCCCTATCACTCATAACATGGGCGATGTGAACAGTGCTGTCATACTTCTTGTTAAAGGGCATATGATAGTACGCCTATGCTGTGTATCATAAAATTCATAATTTCGTCCGTCTCATTTATGTGAGTATCAGGTTATACACGATTACAGATAGGCCTACCAATGAAAGGATCAGTACGGACCATCCAATTTATAATAAACAATTCTTTTGTTGACACGGATACAATTTCTGTCTGCAATAAACGCAATAAAGTCCTACAGACAACCTCTCGTCTTCGTTTGAAGATCGGACTACAAAGGGCTTGGAAGAAATCTGTTCATGGTATTATTTGCTATGAAAGTAATTAGACAGCAGTAGTTTAACTCAGATCTTTGGAGAAAAAAAAATAGGGTTTGCTTGTCATGTAAGATATGATGTAAATTTTAGGATCACGTTTATGATCACGGTTAGTTTAAGAAAGGGTGCAGGGACCTCGGTAAGTTGAAGCATATTCAAAGTATTTGAATCGGTTCGAATAAGTTGCTGTGAATCTGTTGCTAACTTTAGCGATGAGGTTTAGGGTTAGGTTTAGTACTAGACCTAACGCAGGACTAGAATTCGCGCATTGACGGACATGCCGAAATTAAAGTAAACGGCTACAGTGATATTCATGGAATAAAAACAACAGTGCAAATATAACGATATAATTTCTATTTCTATATAATTGCAAATATAATTTCTATTTCACCAGAAAATGAGACATACACTCTTTGAAAAACACGGCTCTAATGGAAGGTTCTTCAGTCTCTGCTCTGGTAGAACCCTTAATTGTTCTATATGGATTCCTTACAGCAACTGTTCCTAATATTTCTCCCTGTCTTCCTATTTCAAAGAACCATTTTGTGGTAATGGTATCACATTGAACCATACTCTGTTCTAAAATCAACCTCAAAGAAACGGTATTTCTAAGAGTGTAGCAACTGGAAATATATCATGTCGAATATCTTGTTTGCTAAATATTTACTACACATTTTCTTTACGATAAACGTCGTCGAAACCTTTTTTCGAAATGTGTATAGGCAAACCATAGGAACTCGAGACTTGTCCATGAGAGTTTATGATGAGGTGATTCGTTGGTTTTTATTCATCGTCATTCCTTTGTAAGTGTGATTAATTTTAAGGTATTTAAAAATCTGGCAGGTTTTATGACCAGTTACACTTTTAAACAAAAAAATATTAATGGTGAAAATAATTAATTTAGAATTAATTTTAAATTGTTTGCATGCATGCATGTATTAAACTTCTGCATGTAAGTCCAAGTTTTAATACTTTTTATATTAATTCTACGGAAATGTCATAAGTTATTACATATCAAATGTTGATATTGAAGGGTTTATTTGGTAAAATATATATATTCTTTTTAAGTAAAATAGTATTTACTTGTTTAATTGGTATTTTAGAAGTTGTAGATGATCAAAACAAGTGAGAACACATTTTTATGGATGTCAAACTTCTTTAAGATGTGTTATCACTTGTTTTGAAAATAGTATTTAGTTTAAAATAAAGCTTTTTGAACGGTGTTATAAACTCAATTATTAACAGCTCTTTTGCTTAGGCTTTTGTCTTCAAACTCAGACATACTGTCTTTACTTAGCGATAAAGGAACATCCGGTCTTCAGCAAAATACTTCACAGTTTATTGTTGTGTTATTGCCGCTATATTGTTGGAGTCCATTACCGTTATTTTAGCTGGACAATTGGAAGGACCTTATTGCTTTAGACTGGAGCTCATGCTTTAAAGGGACAACACGATACAGGTCTGTTTGTGATCTATCTTAAGTCTGTATTCTGAATGTCTTCGCATTGTCTGTTACCGGCACGTTATGAGGCGCCCCTTTCTATTCGAAGCCATCTTTCATTTTATCTTTAGCAGTTGATTGAGAAGGAGCTGCTCTCAAAGCATAGGTGCTTCCAGAATCCGATTTGTTTGTCATGTATGTGTATTATGCCTTGCGATTGTCCTGTCGTGTCGTTGTTTGATGCCAGTGGCGTTAAGGGTGGTTTCTTACACGTACTGGGATTGCATATCTTTCTACGGGTAAATAATCTTAAAGGAGGCGTTTTACCCCCGAAAAAAAAAACACTTTTTTCTTATCGTTATCGACTATTTGGAATGACTATATAAATGAAACCTTTATACCAGGCTGATCAATTACAGGGGATAGGAATACCTTAATAGGACGATAGTCTACGCATATTTGCGCCTATCTACGCCTTCAGACATCGTTGGTTGTAAGATACTGGCCACTCCATGAACACGGTATGAACAATAATTATGTGATTGATATTTAGCAAACTTGATACTCGTCATTGGTTTAGAAGAAATCAAACTGCAAACTGGTATTTGCAAGAAATAGAGATTAACCAATGAATATGCACGTTATGACGAATGGGATTACAAGTTGTCTGATTCAGAGGACAGCTTCGCCTTAACCAGAACATTCTTTAGACTTGTGGTTCATTGTCTACTGTAATAGGCCCAATCCACATAAAATCAGGTACTCAGTATTGTTCTCATTCATCCGTTTCCGTAAAGCGTTCTGAAAACTGATGAGCTTGAAAGCTGTCGATGCGCATTACTATGGTAATAGATAGCCCATGAGAGTCTTCCTCCTATACGATATTTCTGGTTGTTTTAAAGGTCCGCAAAAACATATAGATATTTGACATATACAGAATGAGCATTTTTCCTCCTCCGCGTATAATTTCCATTAGCGACCGCCATATTTTTTTTTTTTTTTTTTTTTTTCGCGATTACAAGTCCAACATTGGATCGTTTTTGGACCGAAAAACCTCTTCCTTCGGAATTAAAGATATGTACTTAAAGCTCTTTTATTTCTGAAAGCAGCTGTAAAATGGAAATATTAAAGAGGTAAATCAAGTAATTCCCGTTCAACGCCACTGCCTTCTTCGCTGGTAAACCTGTATATCGTCTCGCCAGTTCCCGCGCCCCATGAGAGGGTTCGTGATTTCATTGGCTATTCAAGGCTTAAGCTTGCTTCTACATATCCCAGTATATTGTAATCGCAGGTACAACATTTTGATATTCCTGTATAAACAGCCGGGTGCTTGGGGGGTCAAATAGGAATAGAACTGGAATCCTGTCTTTCATATGCCCTTGAATAAAACGTTTCAGGGTTATGGCCCAATAATATTATCTTTCTGAATATTTCTCATCAATAATTTGGTGGTTTTAACCCGAATTGTTTTGTTTTGTTTTTTTTGTTGTTTTTTTTTTGTTTTACCAACACATAGTTTCAGACACTATTTACAACTGATGAGATAAACCTACTTTCTGAATTACAGTTCAAAATGTTTGCCAAATAATAGAAACATCTCCTGTTTGTCGCCAGTCAATAGATGTTTTATATAACTTGTTTTAGTGGCATTTAGAAGTTGTAGCAGTAACATAACACAATTCTATGGATTTCTATGGGTTGCTCCACAATAATACAGAAGTTGAAATCCATAGAATTGTGTGATGTTTTATATGTAAGAGTCTATCTTGAATGTTTGTCACCATACATTTTGAGAACCAGTCTGGCTACATTGTAGGGCGATGTGGTATTTCGTATAGGAACAGATTCTTGACTTTAGCCTAAAACATAACTGTAAAATAGTTACAAGGGTGTTTCGGGTTTTATTCGAGGAAGAAGTCGCCTTGTTTATCCTCTTGGAACTATCGCCTTAAAGAGAAAAAGACAAACACTGCATAAGGGTATCGATAGTGCTATAGCGAAGGTGAAACTATTTTGTGTGTTTTTATAATTTCATTGGATATGTGTGGAGATTATAAGGCCTCGACAAATGGTGTAGTGGATGAATTCATGGAGGCTTGAAGAATACGAAAAATCCCAGTTGTATCTACATTAAGGACCTTGTACACTTAAACATCTAAATCAATCCACGCAATCCAGGGCGATAGTAGGCTGAATATTAGGGTCGTGGTCTGTCACTGAGAGTAGGAATGAAAGAATGAAGCTCAAGTAGCAAAACTCTGGATAAATCAGGTAGTAATTTCATAAAGATAATGCCATTTAAAGCACATAAAACTATAGCTGTAGTTTTTTTTTACAACCTTTTTACATCCAAGCCACTGATCGTTATTACTGTGAGGATTATATAGGAGTACCAGAGGTAGATTACTGGCGGTATATGTGTCAAATGTATGACATAGCACCTTTTTTAACTTTTTCTTTGGGGTGGGGGGGATACTTTTTCGTACCCTTTTATCAGCGAAATTCTTAATACATACAGATACGTACTATTATGGTTACAAGGTTATAGATTCAAACAGTTTTTTAAAAATTCATTCGTTGATTTACGCTTATGCAAGCCTAAAGTTTTTGTCTTTAAAAGGGGGAACTCATAGACATCTTAGACTGGAACCTTCGCATCAGGACTGATCGATTAAAAAGATAATGACGTAAGTAGTTGGGATGAAGAACAAGTGCCCGATTTATTGGTTGGATGTGTTCTAGTTAGATACCTTGCAAACACTATATAGGTCAAGAAAGTAGGTTTTTATCTCAAGGTAATTCTGCTCAGGGCCAAAATCGGAAATTAAAGTTTGGACATTATTGAGGCTTCACCGGGATGCTAGGCGAGAACTATCTGTGCTTCACGCAACAGGCTGGTCGGCTTCTACAAGACAGCTATTGGTTAAACTAAATGATTAGACAGTCCAGTCCTTCCTTTGTAAATTTTGAAGAAATACCAACAGAGTATAAACAATAGTTTGTCTATAAAGCATTTTACAGTATACAAATTCGAATGTTATGCTACAATATGTATGCTCACACCACGTTATCAACAATAATTTATTTTCTCCATTCTAATCAAGTCTATGTTACCTAGTTTCGTTGTTTTTTAGATAACTTTTTGTGAGAATAAATTCCAGATCGGCAACTGCTGTAGATTGGAATCTAAGCTTCTTTTAATTGGAGAGTACTCATGTATTCATATCGGAAAAAATACTCAAATACATGCATTCTTGTTCACGGTAATGTTTTTGAAAGCAAATGGTGTTCGATTTGCCATTAAAACATCAAGAGGGCATTGTACTCACATTTCCTCGTTAAAATGAACGTCACAAAGTCATACGTCTTGTTCAACCAATTACGAAACCACTCAAACACTCGTTTCTCGACATCTTATATTGCTCTGGCCGCCAAGGGTTTATGTTGAAAGCAAGACTAAAATCCCCAAACAAAGGATGAATCTCATCAATCTTTGGATTTGGGAGATCGTCAGAAAAAACTATCAACATATTCTACCCATGGAGGGTTTTTTTGCCCATAATATTCACTTTAACATTAACTGCCCAACATTAGTCTCCATCCCGGTAGCGGTAACAGCCATTATACTGTCCAGTCTTTTATTTCACCAGAGACGGGAAGTTAATAGTTGATACCCGAAGTATTATTGCTTTGATAACGGTCACGGAAAACCATTGTATCTCTTCTTCCGAATTCCATTCATCTCAGAAAGATGAGTCAATAAAAATTTATATGTGAAGATATTGGATTCTGTAAATGAAATCGTACTTCATGAGGAGGTTATAAATATCATCGAGAATTAAGTCTAACAACTTCGGACACAACACAAATGCCTTGTTAAATTTGCTGTATATTTAGATAATCCTTTTATTTTTATGCCATTTTTTTTATACATATTACATTTAAACTTGTACTTTACATTGACGTTATATATTATTATAATTACTGTGTCGATTTTGTCTTCAGAATAACCACAAAAAGGTTCAACGAAACCTGCTTTAATTAAAAAACATTTAAACGCCATTCAAAATTGAACGAATGATACTCAATGCTTAACTATAGCAATTGCCTTAATCAGTGAGTTATTACATATAGGAGGTGCTTGACCTTCTTTGTATAATTCAAGCGTTATCAATACATTATTTCGCTGGTGAATGGATTAAGGCGTCATCGATGTGTATGTATGGGCATTTTCCTTGCGCTAGCCAGCCATCATTGAGAAGTAGGAGAGATATTGGTCAAATCTCTCTCTCTCTATCGTAAATGTCAAACATTCACCATCCGGTGATAGTGTTGTTAGTTCTGAGTTATTTTTTTATTTCGTTATTTTTTTCACTTATGTTTGTGGCACAATTTCCTTTCCAACTAAAAACAGCAGAAAGTGTGCCTGTTGTGTAATGACTCAAATAAGAACCGGTCGTGAAGGTGTTTTTGCTTTCCGTTGTCAAGTTCTCGTTGAGTAACTTCGGAGCAGGTCACACTTTGTAAATTGCTTTCTCGTTTTTTTCAAACGACAAGCTCAAGGTAATATAAGACCTTTTGCATACTCAAGTCAGATTAAGTTCTCAAATTCGATAAGATCTTGCTCTTCTCCCTCCTGCTGCGGTGATAAGCCTTTTTGAGAAAGAACTCAGTATTCAATCAATAAAAATGCTGTACCTAACGTGAGAAGCTATTAACGGAGTTTGTCCCCTTTAAAATATTTGATGTTTGACAAGGAAAATGTTCAACGTCAACTTAAATTCGAAACGGTTATTTGAAAATACATCTGCAACTATATAAAAAGCTCTTGAGTTAATTCGAGGCTTATAAATTCCCTGGAAAAACGGGAAGAAATTTGAAAAAACAAGCACATCGGTTTACTGATCATCCTCTGATGACAGTAGATCGGGAAATCTCTGCGGACGGGGGTTACAATGTTTCCTCGAGAGCTCGTCCTCAGCATTAAATTAAAGTTGAATGCGAGGTGGAGAATTCATCGCCGTATAAGTCAAAAACAATTGAAACAATATTAAACGCCAATCACAAAAACAAACAAAATCGTTTGATTCCCTGATTTACATCAGATCGAATAAGGGACCCGATCCTGTTGAAGAACGGCCGTGGGCATCAAACTTCTGTTTTTATTATAGAATGAAGTATCATTAGCATCAGTGTTAAAATAAGTGACTACCATGACAACAACATCAACCTGGTGTCTAAAGTTTGAACAGCTTTCTCAGTAATGAAGGTAATCTATTTTGCATGACGTCAGTGGTAAGACTCATTGGTTGTTTGGTTGACTGCTTCCCCCCTATCGACATGTTAAAGACGTATATAAGTTCTATATTGAATCTGTCGCCATAGATACGAGTGATAGTCAGATCTGACTTTGATCAGGTATATGCCTTCTAATAACTTCTGCTCGGAGATTCCTTGCCTTATACAGGGGAGCAGATTTTAATAAAATGGGGCCTTTAATGGGTATTTAAAGCTTCAATTCTGGCGATGATGTGTATTTTCCATTTCACTGTGTACAAGTTACAACATGCCGAGACTTAAGCTTGTGGCTCGAAACATTGCGATTGGAAGCCTCCAGTTAGGTGAATCGCAGTCGGAAGTCGCACGGCACATGAACGTCAGACAGAGCTCGATTACACGTCTTTGGAACAAGTTCCAGCGATTGCAATCTGCAGAGGACCGGCCCTGAAGTGGTAGACCTCGCATAACAACTGCAGCACATGATTGGAACATTCGGGTCCACCACTTGCGTCACAGAACTACCACAGCAATGAACACAGCTGGGAAAGTACCTTGTTTGACATGGCTGTCTGCACAATCATTCGGAATCGACTTCGAGCAACTGGTGTACGTTGTCCCTGTTTTGCAACGCCAACACCGATGTTTACGCGTTCGCTGGTGCACGAATGTACATGGCTGGAATTTGAGAAACTGGCAGTGGCACAGAGACATGATGGACGACAGGCACCGCAAT
>JARFOD010107287.1:0-15821 GCA_031763545.1 Mopalia muscosa
TTTTTGTCCGTCATCATATAAGTGAAATACCCTTGAGTATGACGTTAAACACCAATCAAACAAACAAACAAACAAACCGTAAAAATAGTTCAACTCCCTAAAGCATGACATTTAACACTAATCAGTTGAACAGTTTACCACTAGCATGTGGACCTCATTAACAAAATTCATTCCTATCCTGATTTTAAGTTCATCCCCTTAATCTTTTTAACAAATAGAAAACTCTTTACGGATTTATTTTATTTTCCTAACCATTATTCGGCACTCTGGCTAAATAACACTCTTTAAATCAAGCTTCACTGTTTGTTCTTTGAGGTTAACAGCTACATTGCAATTTGTGTTTATTTTGGTGTATGTTTTTACAGCCGTCAGTGCTTGTCACAACAAACCCCATTAGCTCTTAAATAAATGGTTGTGTTGATCACTAATTTGAGTTGATTGATTGGTTGATACTTAAAGCCAAATAACCAATAGATGGCTCTGCTATAAATGATAGTGTTGAAGTCACCTGATAAAGGTTGATTGATTGGCTGATATTTAAAAACTAACAGTCAATCAGAGTGACTGTTATGAACAATTGTGTTGAAGTTTCACCTGATAGAAGGTGATTTATCGGCTGATATTCAAAAACAACAACCAATCAAAGAGACTGTTATAAATAATGGTGTTGAGGTTTCACCTGATAGAAGTGATTTATTGGCTGATATTTAAAAACAACAGCCAACCAGAGTGACCGTTATGAATGATTGTGTTAAGGTTTCATCTGATAGTAGTTGATTTATTGGCTGATATTTGCAAACAAACAGCAAATCAGGGAGACTGTTATAAATTATTGTGTTATTGTTCAACCTAATAGAAGTTGATTGACGATTCAGGAGAAACAGCCAATCAGATCTTCTGATTTATTTGTTTATGCTCAAAGACAACAACAGCCAATCAGTGTGACTTTTATTAATCATTTTAAAAACTGTCATCTGTAGACTGTTACAAGGGTTTTGATTTGTTGTTTGCTAACCAATCAGTGTGGGTGTTTTATCTGACTGATCTGATTCTATGATGTATTGGTTCATGGATAAAAACAATCACCACCGAAATTATGTAATAAAACAAGATTTTTTTTTAAATTTTTAAATTCTGAAGCCATTACCAAAGAAACATTGCTTGTCATCAAATGTACAGATTAAAAATCCCCACAAAAATAAATAAATTTTCCTGTCCCATTAACCCCGCATTTTACTTAAAGCTACATGCAGAAAACATGGTACCCAGATTCTATATCATTGTAATCAGGAATAAATTTAAGGTTCATTTGTTCGGAAGTGCTTCTAAAATGTTTGCATAGACCGCCATGTTCAACAACATTTTATCGTTTTTATAACGATTTCTTTATGTTCTATGCTCTCTGGAGTAAATCCTGTTTGTCAGAAACAATGTGGCAAATTAATCCGTGATAAGGCAGGAGATAAGATCTCCCTTTTAAATAAATGTCAATAACCATCGAACTGGGACTTGCTTCTGTATGTCCATTGATCGTGTCCACACTTTTTTGTGGTTCCAATTTACCATTATCTCTCTTTGCAATCTTGTGCCGGGGATTTTATTATTCCTATCACACTTGTTGCGTGTTTTATCAAAATTTGACATCCACTTTAGAAAATCCCTTACCGTCAAAATTCAAGAGACGAGCTTTTACCGACCAGCCTCAGGTGTTTTATCGCGTTTTCTATGTGTTTAGGTAGGTGTTAAATCGTCTAGCGTGGAGCAATTCTATCACCTCATAACAGCTTTTATTATCACTCGATTTCCAGACAATTTATTTTGAAATCAAAATGGCTTTAAATTCCCAAAGGTAGACAAAATGAAATGTACAATATTAGTTTATCTAAAACCTTTTTTGCTTCATGCGTGAAGGAATCTTGTACTTGTACTGATTTTTTGGATAACGATGTGAGAATTTCTTTCTTTAATGGTGAATTTTCTCCTTTTTTTTTATTATTTTAGTGTTGATTTTTTTTTATATAATTTTACTATTTAATTTGCTATTATTTTAAAATTCTTTTAGTGTTGAATTTTCTCTATTTTTATGATTCATCCATTATACATTAGGTTATAAATACCTCTACTTAATGACTTATTACATGTTTAAAAATCCTTGGATATTGTTAACTGTGAGTGTATTTCGATAAATTTGCACAAACTTAGAAGTTTCTAAAACAGATTGTTTTTCAAAAAGTGCCACCTTTTTTGGGGAGATGATTTTTTTTAAATGTGTTCTGTAAATGTTGTAATTTTTTGTTTATATATTTCTTTTAAAATTCTTCTCTATTTTTTGTCACGATTTCCTTCCTCACCTTTAAAATCAATTTCGTTGGCTTGTCTGTGATTGGAGAGGTATAACTTGAATTGACATCGCTCCGTAAATGCTGATGGGTTTAGTGATTTTACGCGGTATTCATTCTGTCCTGAAGGGGGCGCTGCCAGACATTCTGGCGCCTTGGCAATCTTGAGCTTCCGTTGAGAGGCGAGAAAGAAAATTAAATTATAATGTCGAAGACCGTCAATGAAGCATTAAGTAGAAATGCAGTGCTATAATCTGCTTATAGATACCCTAATATTTTTAACACATTGACTTCACAGGTGATTAAGTTTTGATTTTGGTTTAAATTTTGAAAAATAACATGAATATTATTGATATATATATCAATTTAAAAATCCCAACACACTTTTGTAGAACACATAATCTGTTGGCAAAAATTCTCTTATGATTTAATTATTTTGTTAGTGAGCGTCTAAAAATTATCTTTAAATTTAATGTATCGAAGCAATCTTGCTCGCTTACAAAATGGCCCCACTTCAGATTTTTCAATGTTAGGAAATTATTAGGTTATTTATTCCACAGTATTGTTAAACAGCGGCATTCCAATAGTGCCAATTCCTCCCTATTATGGGATGTCGTCAAGCATTGCATGAGTGGCACAATTGTCCCTGAACTGCAGAGAACTCCCCTGGCACCAATTTGGACAAAAAGGGCTTGTTGAATTTCTATGGCGAGTTATTTTTCTACACAGCAAAAAATAGGAATCAATTTTCTAATTTACACTTTACATGTCAAGAGTAAATTTAGCATGAATGGTTTTTTGGTCGTTACGTATGTTTTTTTTACCCCTTTGAGGAAATCTTCGGTAAAAGGAGATAAAAAAGTGTCAGTGGGTTTTGTTTGTAATTTAACAACTTAGCAGATTTAATCGTCAATGTTTGTTGATTTGTTTTATAAACGTATTGTACAATTATGCTTCGTCTTTGTTTTTTTGTGGTACAGTGGGGAAAAAACAACAGAATAGAGAACCAACTG
Organism: Mopalia muscosa; assembly: GCA_031763545.1. Classification (NCBI taxonomy): domain Eukaryota; kingdom Metazoa; phylum Mollusca; class Polyplacophora; order Chitonida; family Mopaliidae; genus Mopalia; species Mopalia muscosa. The sequence goes on from JARFOD010107287.1 coordinate 3,353, forward strand.
AGTTTAATTGTTTAAGAACTTTAAAAAATACAAGCAGGCCGCAACAATAAAAAAAGAAAATAGTTTGCCATGTCAAAGTTAGATGAGATTGACTTTACTTTTTACACAAGTAAATAAATTGTGACACTCTTTGCCATTATCAACGTTTTAATTTGTTTTCTGAAATATTTTCAATAATCAGTCAGCAACATTATAAGCTTATTTTGTTTAAGTCATTTTCTGGAATCTTATCCAAGTTACTCAATAGGTGAAGTGGCTTGTGTGTTGCTCAGAGTTTCTAGTATCCCTACTGTACTCGGAGAACCAGGGCAACAGTCATTGTTTTGCATTTTGCTATTGTCCTGTTTGTTGTATGTGAAGTCCACTAGGCCCATTTCCCCCAAAAGGCTGTTAGGTGGGTGAAAGAACCTTTAGTAAAGCATAAAACCCTAATCAAACAAACCCAGCCAGGATAATTTAAGACATTTAGTTTATTTACCTTACTCCAGGTTAAACTGGGTCAACATTTTCTGCTTCAATTTCTTCAATTTTTACAAAATTGGGGAAATTTCGGCGGAGTTGTGTGTTCGCCAATTTCATTCCCCAGTGTCATTAGTGCAGTTACCCGTCCGTAATTTGATTGGTAGATGCTAACAAGTTCTGCTGAATTGCATTGCAACCTGTCAATTAGCGTATGCAAGTTTGATTATCTGCGTTCGCTGTTCCCAATGCAGGCATGCATGCACACAAGTGTTTAACTGCGCTACCATATGTAGCGGTATGCAGCTATTGCAATCGTGTTTTGGAATATTCTGAGTATTTGGCAACATAGTTTTGGCTAGAGACCCGTCCACCTGTCATTTCAGATGGGCAGATTTTCTAAAAGTGGTTCAAATAACGTGCAGAAATTCTGAGTTTCAGCATGAGAATGATACAAAAATTTAATTTCTTTGTTGGATTTGGGTTTAACGTCATACTCAAGTGTATTTCACTTATATGATGACGTGCCAAACAAATGGGTAAAGGAAACCCCCCTCGACACCACTGGCAACAAACAAAGACATGACAGGACAAATACAGGACGACATCAACAGTACAGACGCCACAAACAGATCAGCTTCCTGTTCCCCTTTAGCTCTGAGAGCACCAGGGCAGCATGAAGCTCCCTTCAACTACCCGCTACAAAAATTTAAAAATTGGATGAACCAAATTTCTTAGAATAGGGATTTGTGATGGTAAATTTCCAATCCTAGGTAAGACACTGGTATGCAATAATCCTTCCAAGCAGCCACATTGTCCTAGATAATTGATTTCATGGATTTAATTTCTGAACGAGTTTATTTATCTGGTATTATAATCAGTTCATGAACACACAAACAAAAGGGGTCTAAATCAGTTCCCTGGGAAGCTGAAAAATGCCAAAATATTAATAGAACTATGCAACAACAATGCAGGAAAAAAAAGCCAGACAAAAAATATAGTACCTGATTAGAACCCCTGAATCTATAGGTTTTGGAAGAGCATACACTGTAGATCACTCCCCTACAGATGCTGCAATATTACACTTAGCAAAACTCACCTCAGCATGAGATAGATCATGACTGTCATTATCCCTACATGTAGGCCACAGTAACTAGGCTCTTGGGGATAAATTCTTATTCTTAGCTATATTCTTTTAGAGTCAAGTTTATATTAGGCCCATATTCTGTCTAGAGAATCAATGTGAGATAAGACTCACAAATTTTCTATACAGTGTACATGGTCGTTAACTCCTCATGTGTTATCTGTATGTTACCCATAACAACTCAAGATTAAGATCTGTTCAGAAACATGTCTCTGAGAGTGTATCTAGAACAAGAAATGATTCATTCCTTCAAATTATTAAATCTACATCCCTGTGCTATTGTTATTACTGTTTGGAGATAACAGCTTGTAGGCTACATGTACACTCAGAATTTATTATGGTATTACCAAAACAAATATCTAGCACTAGAGAATATATATTTTTAACATTAGTTTTAAACCTTTTTTTGCACTTATCATCAAAAGTTTTATGCCTCATAGAAGTTTTGATCAAAACATATTTACAGATTTTTTCTTAGCCAGGTCTTGGTAGAAACACATTTTTTAAGAACTCCCTTCTCCATGAAATTACCACCCTTTCATGTTACTAGCTGGCCGTCAGCGCTAATGGACAGAAATAAATACTGATGTCTTTCCCAGATGTCATCTGTGTTTTCATCTGTTCGGTTATGCACCATTTATAATATGACTGCTTTTATGTTGACCTTTGACCTGTATAGCCTTTGACTTCTGCCCTTTCAACTTATGCAATTTCTTTTACATCCCCAAAATTACAAAGCGTAAAAATTACCCTTAAAGATAGGGAGATTTATTAACAGAAAGATAAGATAGTTGTCCTGTGATTTATAGACTTTTTATTTTATGTATTTTTTGTAATGTAGAAACCTACAATATTTCATCTTAAGCAATTCTTCTTGTTCATTTCTCGGACCATCAGGTATATGAGCGCAGAGCGAGTCACATGTTGTGGCTCCGGCAATTGTGGGGTGGTTTTTACGGGGTTTCCTCTCGGTTTTCTACCATAATAAGACTGTACAATGTGAAGTGGACAATCCATCATCATATAAGTGCAATACCCTTGAGTATGACATTAAATGCCAATCAAACAAACAAATCTTGTTCATTTCTTAAATTGTTTGAGGTGTAGGAAGGTATAGGTTAATTTTACCCCTTTATTAACTGTGTGTGTAACACAGATTCACACTATTTCATACTTTTTGGTTGCCAATGTTTGTCTTAAAGATTATGTTCTCAACTACAACAGTAGGCCTGTACACTATCAAATTTAGATTAAACCTTGTAAAAATACAATTGCGATATTGCCCTATAATAGCTTATATAACATGCACCCCTATCAAGTGTTATTAAAATTTACATTTGCAGTAGAACTTGTGATGGGTTTTGCCTGTCTGTGAATAAATTATTAACATTTATTTTAAATCTCTTCAAGAATACAATCACAGGCCTATTTCGCTGTTTAAGAGATCAGCAGTATCATATTTTGTTTTAGTCTTCGTGAATCTAAGCTTTTGTGAGCCGCTGAATATAGCTATTGTGCTTTCCTCTCAACCTTCACAAAAGCATTTAATTCAAGATTACGTTTTAAAAACCCAGGCCTGTGCTATTGGGGATAACGGACAGAAAGGCTCATGGTTATGCAAACTTACTTTAGGAGAACCTATTTATAGGATCACAAATTGTTTGCAGTCTTCATCTAAAATGTAATTTGCTAGTGATTTTGACCAATTTTGTCATCTGATAATCAATGAAAAGCGCGTTTTCAAGCAAATTGGCTTTATTTTTCACCAAGGTATATTTATTTTATTTCAAAATTCTGCAAGCCAGTGGAAACTGCACAAGTTATATCACAAAATGTTAGACGACCGATTTTAAGGTTATGCCGGAAGTGATGACAGCACAGGCCTGCACAAATATATATATTTTTATTACAGAGAAAGAAAATTTTACCTGCCTCTACCAAATGAAAAATAAATATGTATTTTTACAGAGAAAGAGTGTGTAATTAATAAATAAATAAATATTTCACATGTAAACAAAATTTATTATTTCCAGTTAATACTAACGATCATATTTCTGTTTGACCTTTCAGCGACCTCATTACCTCAAATCAAACATCTACAATTCATCGAAGAGCCTCACGATGTCGTTGCTGTCAAAGACATGGCGTCATTGCTGCATTGTTCAGCGCATTATCCCGACAAAACGCCCGAAATTAGTTGGCTTAAAGATGGGGAATATATTAATTTTAAAGGTGATAACAGAAGGTAGGTTGGTCATGCAGTTCTTTATATTCTAGAGATTAATTGCCAAAAATTATACTTACATGTACAGTACATTCAAGACAATTAAAGACAATAAAGTTTTATAAGATGATAATCTTTCAGATTTATTTCCAAACATGACCTAATCTTCTGGCCAATACATTTTCCTCTTTGAAACCTCAAAAAATTAGAATTGGTCACTTACATTTTTACTTTATTTTTTCAATCTTCCAATCTTTACGACAATTGTCTACAGAAACTTCTTTTATTGCAATTAAAGTAGATTGTTTTGAGCCTAGTTTGAAATATCAATTTTTAATTCTTAAATTTCTTGTTTCAGATACAAGCTATCAAATGGCTCTTTGTACTTCAATCTAGTTCATCATTCAAAAGGCCTGGACACGGACAGGGGGCGCTACCAGTGCGTCGCCACCGTCGGCCACGGTAGCATCATCAGTAGAGCGGCTTACTTACAAATAGCACGTAAGTTGATTTGTCAAATATGTGACAATAATAAGTTTTAGAGTTTAAAGGATAAAAGTAACTTTCCAACATTATGGAAATGCTTCACTTCTTGGTTGTGTTAGTGTAACTAATTGTTGGCATACACCGCCATCATATAAGTAAAATACCCTTAAACACGGCGTAAAACACCAATCAAGGTAACCAATGCTAAGTTTTTGATTATATACCATAGTTGACAACCCAATATGAACTTGTCACTTGTCTCTCCATTTTAGAGGTAGTCTTACTTGCAACTGAACTTATTGAGATATACACAGATTTGAATTAAAATCTATACATTCAAATTCATTAAAATTCTTTTAACAGTGAATAAATAAATAATTAATAGTTAATTAATTAAAATAAGCTTTAAAGAAATAACCTTCCTGAAGTTGGAATTTCCACTGTGTTTTTGTTCATGTAGGCTACATATTCTGTAAAACAGTTATTGCCCTGCATTGCTAACGCAGGGTAGATAACTCTTGATAACTTTTTCATCAAATGTTGTTCCTAAGCTACCTCCCTTTAAAATGGAAATAGTTTTTTCTGAGGGTTTGCTGAACAAGATTAGAGCAAGGGGTTGTAGGTGTTTAACACCAATCAATAATGCATCAAATTCTGTGGAAAGTATTTGATGAGTCAAACTGCCTAAGTAAAGTTATTTAATAAAGTGTATTTATTGTAGAATTCGGTTTTAAGAAATTTTATTTTTTCAGATCTTTCTCGTTCATTTACATCGGAACCACAAAATTTTAATCCTCCCTTATACCTGGGGGATGTCGCGATGTTCAGGTGCGCCATTGATGGGACGCCAGAGCCAGAAATCATATGGTACAGAGACGGTGATAGATTACAAGAAAGTTTTAATGACAAGGGAGACAAGCAGCTACGCTTTATTTATCCTAATGGCGTTTTAGAAATCGTTGCAATGGAATTTGCCGATTTTGGAACATATAAGTGCGAGGCCAAAAATATTGATCGGTCCAGAAACAGTGCATCGATAAATGTCGTTCAAAATCCTAATATAGGTGAGTTCTGATGTGTCTTGAACTTTATGTCAATTTTTAATTTTTTGACTTTTTTTTTGTCCCATAAATAATTTTTTTTTTTTTTCTAAGTTCATGTAATCCATGTCTTGTTGTCAAATAGTCCAAATTAATCCATTCATATCATTTAAAAAATTAATAAATCCAGGTTAATTTATTTAATAATTACCCCTTAAATAATACTAATAGATTGTTTAATTTAATTTTTGAATTGTCTCCTACATAATCCTTTAATCCAAATAAACTCTAATTTTGTTAATCTCAGCTGATTATCAAGGGGTACCTCCACACTTCGTTCTGAAGCCCGTCGACACAAAAGGCCTAAAAGGTGATAATTTACACCTGTACTGCGGCGCTAATGGGCGGGATCGAAAAGAGCAAAGGCCGACAATAACATGGTTGAAGGACGGTACAACGGTAGATACGTAAGTAACATTATCTTAGCTGGAGCGCTCTAGTTTGTTGCCCTGGTGCTCTCGAAGCTAAGGGACAACGTGAAGCTGATCTGTTTGTGATGTGTTTTAATTGCGTCATGTTTATCCTGTCTCAGTATTAGTTACTGGCCACTTATGTCAAATGTGGTTTCAGTCATTTTTTATTCTTGCATGCCGTCAGTAGAATGAATATATGGCATTAAACCCCAAACTAACAATGTTTGAGCAATTACTTTCTGTGTTCCCCTCTGGCTAAGGGCAGTTTATTTGAAGAGTAGCAATGCTGTCTTTACTTAGCACTGAAGGAAAATTAACTTTCCAACATTATGGAAACGCTTCACATCTTGATTGTGCTAGTGTCAATTAATGTTGGAATACACCTCCGTCATATAAGTGTAATACCCTTGTGTACAGCTTAAAACACCAATCAATCAATGCATTTGTTTGGTTAACAAAATTGAGCATAAGCAATACAATAAGCATGTTCCCCTTGTTTAAACATTTTTTTAAATTGTAATAGATTACTGTATAAATTAAAGCAGCAATTTAGTCATTGCTGAATGTGTCATTGGCAATTTTATTTTACTCACAGTAAAACAATAGAGAGATTTAGTGTGGTTGGCCAGGGGACATTACGGATAACCAACGTCACAGAAGAGGATGCTGGGACATACACATGCCGGGCGAGCAATCTCGAGGATTCCATCGATGCTGACGCTCTGGTACACATCCTAGGTAAGAAACTCGTATTTTATGTATTCCTCAAATATATTTAGTCTTGATTCATAATATTGAGGTTGTTGGGTGTGGTTAAGCGTGTTGACCTACTTGTCATTATTCAGTGTACTGCTTATGGCTTCAAGTCCCTGTTGTGGACAGTTGAGAGGGAGCTTCCTGTTGCCCTGGTGCTCTCAGAGTTAAGGGGCAACATGAAGCTGATCAATTTGCGATAATTTTATATTGTGTTCTGTGATTCTCCTGTAATTGTCCCATCTTGTCCTTGTTTGTTGCTAGCAGTGTTTTCCTTCAGCCAATGGGCTGGCACACTGCCTATGAGTGAAATAACCTTTAGTATGGCAGTAAACCCCAATCAAACCCACCAACCAATCAGATCCATCTGTTGACATCAGGTACATAAGTGAATCTATGCAGCAATCCAGTGGTGATTTTTATCACGTTTCTTCTCAGTTTTGCCATCATATTTAAGCAAGGAACCGTTTGAAGTGGACAATCTATCGTCATATAAGTGAAATACCCTTGAGTATGACCTTTAACCGAATCAATCAAAGTATTAATATGGTCTTATTATATCTTCCTCGTAGTTGAACCAAAGATCCTGAGCCCACCTAAAGATGTTTATGCGAATGTCAACATGGATGTCACGTTTGACTGCGATAGCTATGGTATTCCTGAGCCAAGTGTTACCTGGATGAAAGACGGTGACAAAATAGTTCCTACGGACTACTTTCAAATCACTGACACCAGGGGGCTAAGGATTCTGGGATTGGTTCAGTCTGACTACGGGATTTACCAATGTTTTGTTGAGAATTCCCTCGGAACCATTCAAGCCAGTGCCCAATTAATAATTACAGAACATGGTGAGTAAAAAAGGCATTAGTTTTTCAGGAGAAAATGTAGGTGTTCCTACCTATTAGTTATGTTCCAGATGTTTTAAAAAACCAATGCATTTTACAGTGCTTATGATATTATCTAGAATTATGGGAAGGATAAAATAGCTTAATGTTCTGAAAAGGTCCCGATTTTTCTTTTTTTTTTTTAATTTTAAAATTTTAATTAAATGTGATCACATTTTTGTGGTGATTTACAATTAAAGTTTCATTTGATCTTTCAAAAAAAAAGGCAAAGCTTTTTGTCTTTATTTTTTATTCTTTATTTATTTGTTGGGTATTTTTGCAAATTTTTTTTAGCTTTTCAGAACATTTTTTATTCTGGGATATGCAGCTATATTTGAATAGTACATTATATATTTTTATATTCATGCATTTATTGCATATTTAGGGTGTGTATCATGACTAGATTATTCAAACCTTCATTTAGATAGATTTAGATTAGAAATCACCATGGAAACTCACTTAAGGTCACATGGCATGTCACATGATCTCAGTGACCAATTATCTCACACCATTTTTGTTACCATTGTGTGTTCATGTTTAATCACTCATTATTTGTTGTTCACAAATCATTGTTCATATTCCTTCATTGTTCAGAATCCATCACATCCTTTGTTCATATTTTTCATTCTATTTGTCTCAATTTCTACACAACTGTCCTTTAAACTTTTTCTCAACTTTTTCTTCTTGTCCTCATTCTCTCTTTACTGACAAGTGTAAATGTTGCGTCAGTTGCACTAATGATTTCTTGTCATGTTTGCACAACACAAAATTTCCGTTCCTGTTGCACTGTTGCACTAATTTAAGTACCCACTTGCTGCACAATTTGAAAATGTAAAAATGTTTCACCACTTTTTTAAGTGTTGTTGCACTATACAATTTTTTTCATTCACTCCATATTTCGAAATTGTCTTTGTTGCACATCTTTTCCCTGTCTTCCATTTTGCACAATTGTTTAAATGTTGCGCCATTTGTGTGTGATATTCATTGTTAATCACTGTGTTGCACCACATATTTAAATTCAGTGTAATTTAGCTTAGCAAAATTCACTGATCTTCTATTCTATTGAATCCATTTGAAAAACTTTCCTCTTAATCTAATTCATCCATATTTCATCTAATTTAACATTTCGCTTTAAAATGAGCCCAATATCCTACATGTAGCTTGAGGATAGAGTTTTTCAAAATTAGTCAAATTGGCTTCTTTTAGCTCTGGAAGAACATCAATTTTTCAACAATAACAAAATCACCTTCACATTTTATATGGTTGTGTCCATTTCTCTGTTAGAATATTTAGCCCTCATATACCGTAAGCACAAAAATTCTTCAGCACAGCGTTAAACATCAATCGATCTGTAAAGGAGAAAATAACTTGACAATTATCTTGAAAATGTCTGAGAAATGAGATATGATACATGTACATGTTTCGTTGAAAGCAATATTTTTAGGAAACTATCGTGTTTATACTGTTAATTTAACTGTATGTAATCCTAAGTTTTCAAGAGCACGACACTGAACACTTCTCAACTAATCACCCATCTGTATATTTTACCTTAAATAGTTTAACCAACAATTAAGAAATGAAAAGTTCCCAAAATCACCAAAAGTAAAAATATGTAGTCATCTTCTCTCTTCTCATATTATCATTTACTCCATTGAAATACATCTCATTTCTTTAAATTCTATGTTTCATTTTTCTTTCATATCATAAAATTTATTTCACTAACATTTTTCACCTTCATTATCCTCATTCCATTATTCGTACTATTTCAATATTTTAAATTTCAAAATGAGGAATTCAATATTATTTTAAATATTAATAAAAATAATGTAAAGTTAAAAAGTTTATTTCGTTGTTGATTTTAATAAATGACTTTTGGTTTTTCGTTAAATATTTAATAAATTTGTTTACCATGAGTTAATAATGCTTGAGAGAGGTTTGGAGATGGCCAGGCAAGACAACAACAACAAAGCTAAATTTCAACCCCAAATATTTTTGTACTTTTAAGTTCCTTTGAATGCACTTGACTGTTTTAACATTATAGCTCTTTTAGAAAGAAAACTTTGCATGAAGTTGGAAAAATATTCATAATTTCTGAAGAATTATAAGCTCTCTTGAGTATGTAGCTGCTACTTGCCTGTTCACATTGTATTGCCCTTGAACTTTGATATGGAATGACCTTTGCACTTTGCATCTCAGCCTTGACCTTGCATGATGACTTGACCAATATTTGCATGACATTGAGTTGGCCTATTTATTGCTCTCAGAGTGTTCCACAATAGTACATTTTTCATACATATTCATACCCCCTAAACAAATGATAAAGAACCATCAGAATTTTTTATTTCTTTTTTTCCTTTTTTGATAGAAAAATGTCACAAATTTAGGTGTTGAAGTTTCTGTCAGCTACGCACACTATATGACTTTAGTTGACACTACACAATTGAATGAAAAAAACCAAGCTGTCTTTTTTCTCCAAGAGCTAAGGGGCAAAACAAAGCGGATCTGTAAGTTATGTCTTAAAGGGGAAGACCACCCAAAAACCATATTCTATAAATAACTTTTTGTGTATACATTAATTTCCATTTTCATAATCTTATCGTAACTCTGGTTTTCATTTATTAAAGAGGATCACAAGGCCCAGTTGAGTCATCAAATAATGTGCTGCTAAGTTTTCCTGCACTCTGGTTGGTCAGTCAATTTTGAACTATCCAATGATAGATCAGTGAAGTCTGCTGTACACAGGATTTGATGACTCAACTGGGCCTTGTGTTCCTCTTTAATGAATTATAAACAGAGTTACGATAAGGTTATGAAAATGGAAATTAATGTATTGTATTACAGACAAAAAGTTTAACTTATTTATAGAATATGGTTTTTGGGTGGTCTTCCCCTTTAATAATGTGCGACAGCAAACCCCAATCAAACAAACAATAACCAGTGGCTTCAAGTGTCATTTCATTCATTCATTGGACTGGAATGCTGTCATATGAGTGAAATACCTGAGTACGGTGTTAAACTCCAACCAAACAACAAACAAACTTCACCCATCAAACAGCTGGCGGTTGGAGGGAGCTTCATGTTGCCCTGCTGCTCCCAGAGCTAAAGGGGAACAGGAAGCCTATCTGTGTGTGGTGTCTGTATTCGTCCTGTTGTTGTCATCCTGTATTTGACCTGTCCTGTCTTTGTTTGTTGTCAGTTGTGTCGATGGTGGTTTCCTTCACTCGTTGGGATGGCACATCATCATATAAGTGAAATACCCTTAAGTACGGTGTTAAACTCCAACCAAACAACAAACAAACTTCACCCATCGAGTACATATACACCCATTATCATATACAGTATAAAGATATCAAAGACCCAAGCACACAACACATTAAGAATATTTTATCCCAAACAAATGAATAATGATAATGAAACAACTAGGGATAATTTATCGCTAAATGGAATCTCCATACGGTCAAACTGTCCCAAGTTCCTAGCGCCATTAACCTAATGATTTCAAATATTCATAGTTTATGCCAATGTACAGGTCACGTACAAAGTACAGGGATTTACATAAGTGTATTTCACTTTTACTAAAAACATAACTTTGATTGACCAAAACTGTATGAAATTACAGTTTGATTGCTCTTTGATGTCACAGGATAAATATGATAAAGTTTAGTCTTCCGCCATATTAAGTCCTGAATAAATGTAACCCCCCACCACCACAACAAAAATATTTCCCCACTCCCACACACACTCAAATACTTTTTTTACAAAATCTCCAATCGTTGAAAGCATGCTGCATGTGTATGGTTATATTTCTTGCACCATTTCACTGTGTAATTCACTTTAGAAGTAGAGTAAGTCAGACATAGTTGAAGTAGGATTATAGATTTACTAGGCGTATTTTTTTAATCAGCAACATTGTTGCAAAATTCCCATTATTTCATGTCTTATTTTAGTTCCAGAATTTTTTGTTGTTTTTATTGACCATACTTCTTTTATGAAATAGATTTTATAGAAAATCTTTAAAACTGTACTGTATATTTATTAAATTTTTGTCTGTTTATCAGTAGTATTGATTTCAGAGAATGCAATTGTTTGAGGCATTATTTGAACTTGTGATTTGTAGTTTTTGCAAGATTTGTTCTGTGTTATTGTTCTTTATATATTTTTAATTCAATAAAAAAAATTTAAATATTTTAAAGATTGATAGATCCTTTTGAAAAAAGTAGTCTTGCCAAGTGGTGTCTTAAATTTAATTTATTCATTTATTCAAATTTGAAAGGGACATATTAAACAAGCAATCAGCCGTTACATAAGTGAAATACCCTTTAGTGTGACATTTACATTTAATTTTGACTAAAGATAGTGCACCACATCATTTAAAATAATTCAATCTTGAGCATTTGTTAATCTTAAATTCAATTCTTCCTGACTCTTTAGGCCTAACTAAAGGGGAGTAATTTATTCAAATGTTTTAAAAACACAAAGCAACGTAAAAATGTTTTTTTACCAGTACATGGGCAGTCCCCCCACCTTTGCTGTGGCTCAAGCAATCATGGGGGTGGTTTTTACAATGTTTCTTACTGGTTTTCCACTGTAATTATTAGGCAGGGAACAGTGTGAAGTGGACAATCTGTGACACATAAGTGAAATACCATTGAGTATGACGTTAAACCCCATTCAAACAAACCATAGAATGAAAGACTCATTTTAGATTTATATAGATATATTAATTGTCCAAATACTTGGGGATCTCCCCTCCCGTTCCCTGTCGAACTAATGGACATTTTCACTTTTTTACAGCAAGAACCTGGTCATTATACAGTACTTGCCTCCACTTTGAATTTTGTATTTTGTATGCAGAATGATATAGGTCAAATACACTAGCACATGATGTAAAATACCCATCCATTTATTACTTCGATTTACCCTTGTGGGCGGTTGGAGGGAGCTTCATGTTGCCCTGGTGCTCTCAGAGCTAAAGGGGAACAGGAAGCTGATCTGTTTGTGGTGTC